>JBBPBX010062476.1:0-13612 GCA_038048925.1 Garcialebias charrua | reverse complement strand
CCAAACGACCAGCTGGAGGGACACAGAGACAAAAGTATAATCATTGAAAATGATGTCCCTAAATATTGCTGCTGATTTGAAACTGAGGCAGCATTTATAAGAGGCTATACATTTAATAAAATACTTATTTGTGACAAAGGTGCCATGTGGATGAACACTAAAGCCACTCACACGTCGCTGCTCTGAGAGGCAGATTTCTTGACCAGCACTTCTGGGGCCTGCCACTTCTTCATGCTGGGGTCTTCCTTCTGAGTGGCCTTCTGGTCCGTCCTCGTGTAGACTCCATGCAGACCCCAGAGCTTCGCCGTCAGCTGCCTGCTGACCAGAACGCTGCGGGCCCGGATGTTTCCATGCAGGAGGTCTTTGCTGTGAAGGAACTCCTGAGGATTCATCAAGAAACGGATTTCAGGATTAGACAGGCGAGCATGTAGAGTCGGGGATGTGAAAGATCTCTCTAAAGACTTGGAAAGTGGCAGAAAGAACGACAGGGACACGTGGAAAAGAAATGCTTCAAATGTGTGTCTTGCTCTTTTTTTAATTAAATGTTTTTTACGGTCAGGCGTGGTCTACCTAAAGTTTAAAAAAATGCAGCGTGAATGTCGAGTGCTGGAGGACGTTGTTTATGAAGCTAAAACTAAGTTGTTGAAGCAAAAAAGCCAAATGTGGTGAATGGCTAGCTAATGGCAGTAAGCAGTAAAACGGTAACTCAAAGGTAAAAGTACCAAAATGCTAGCTAAAAGCAAAAGGTTAGTTAAAAGTAGCAAAATGATCACAAAAAGTTAAATGTAGCAAAGGGTTAGCCCAGGGATCTGCAACCTTTTTGACCAAAAGAGGCATTTTTATGCCAAAGTTGTTCACTAAATTAAACGTGTCCGGAGCCGCAACAACCTGCTACAACTGTGGTTATCAACTGGTGGCCTGTGGACCACTTTAGATTTGCTGGAGGGGGCTTTTGTAGAGATGACATTATAAAGTAAAAGATATCTATATTATTTTTTAACATTTATTAAAGTAAAAGACCAGATTCTTATAAAGAAGGGGGGTGGGGATCAGTTTCTACCATCTTTAAAAATATATATTTTTTTTTAATCTATACACTATGCAGACTCATATAAACAAATAAAGCATGAAGCTAAAGTATGTTATACTCCTTGACTCCAGTATTCACATACAGTATTTGCAAAATAAATGACAGGAAAACTATTTAACCGGTAGTTCGTTTTTGTTTGTATAAGCAATACAATTCAGTTTAATGTCAGTTTTGGTCTAAGCTTGAAAGAGCCACTGCAGAGGGACCAAAGAGCCGCATGTGACTCCAGAGCCGCAGGTTGCAGACCCATGGGTTAGCCAATAGGTAGTAAAATAATAGCTAGGAGTTAAAGATACCAAAATGCTAGCTAAAAGTAGCAAAAGGTTAGTTAAAAACAGCAAAATTGTTGCTAACAATAGCAAAAGGTAATTGAAAGCCACTAGTAGTACAACTGATTTAAAGTGGCAAAAAATAGCTAAAAGTAGAAAAAGTTTATTTGAAAGGCACAAGTTGTAAAATGGTAGCCAAAAGTTAAAAGCAGCAAAACAGTAGCTATAAGTCAAAACTATCAAAAACTAGCTAAAGGTAGCATATGAGAAAGACTAGCTAAAGGTAGCAAAGAAAAACAAAAGAGCAACATGCATTGTTTTGGAGGGAATTGAAATAACGTCATTGTATGTTTATGGGGAAAATACACACAAATAAATTAAAATATCTTGAAAAATGTAAACATTACAGAAACCAGACATTGCAGCAGCTTTCTCCTGACTGAGGTGCACATTTTGGTAAAGTTTGCAGGCGTCCGTCTTTAAGGGACAGGAAAACAAGTGATTTGGTGCTGACTCATTATTTACATGATAATGCATTTAAGAGTTTAAGAAGCGTACAAACCAGTGCCGAGGCCACCTGACTGGCCATGGTGAAGAGTCTTCTCTCAGTCATCTCGCAGGGAGGATCCACATTGCTCTGGGCAAACAAACAGAGGTCCTCTTAAAGATCAGAGTTTATTTATTGTCATTCGCACCATCATGTGGTACATGTGGTGGAACGAGATTGTGTACTCGGGGTCCCAGTTACATCCCACAATAAAATGTAAAAGAAAAACAGTAATAAGATCTAAGATATGAACTAAGAAAAACCTCAACTAAAAATACACTAAGCACTAACAGCGTAAAAACAATACGCCGAACGGATCCGCGATGGAACAGAAACAACTTTTCTTCTTAAAGCTTGAAGTCCTCTGCAGCGCTCTTTACCTGTCTGCACCTCCACAAGTAGCTGAGCAGGTCCCTGTTCTCCAGCTCCTCCACCACCGTGACCAGAGGAGCTCGGAGGGAGACCACACCGAGCAGTTCTGGCAGGAACGGATGGGGTCCCAGCTGGGACAGGAACGATGCGAAGCCCAGGAAGCTGTGTCTCTCTGCGGCATCAGCTGAATCTGTGGAGGGTGAAGATGGAGATGCTTGACCTCTGACCTTAAAAATCTAAGAAGAAAGTGAATCGGAGCTGTTTGTACCATTCAGGACCCGCAGGACCACATTCCTGTTCTCCATGCGCGCCCTGTAGAGGGACACGGAGGAGTCTGAGCGCAGGGAGAAGGTGCTGGGCAGAGGGGCCACCAGGTTGAAGGACTCAGGCAGCCTCTGGCGGGGCAGCTCTCTGGGCTGGGCCACGGGGGTGAAGCCGGTCTTCATGGGCTGTGGGGGGTTGGACGCAGGGGTGGACGTGCTGGGTTTCTTGGAGAGGGTTTTGGTGATGTAAGGGTTGGCAGCCTGGAAGGTGGCGTATGAGTTGGGCATGTCCAAGGCGATGCTTTCGTGCTCGAGTATATTGAAATTCTGCGGGGCTGCAGACAGACAAGAATTTACATCAGAGACAACCTGAAGGAGTTTCAGAGAAACCATGAGGCCGTTTCTGCTCTGGGAACGGTGGATTTAGTCTAAAATATTAAACAAAAACTGGTGATTTATTTTCTGCTCCATGGCATAATTGATCATTTATACAACTACGGTACAAAATAAACATTTAGGGTAACTACAAGTGGAAATTATTTTTTTTTTTAAATCTCCTGCTTCCCTTTGGTCAAAACGACCTACAAGGCCTCAGTCTTAAAATTGAGGCCCCAAGGGTCATTTTGACACTAGGGCAGCAGGAGGAAAAGGTACTTGGACATTTTATATTCATATTTTATAGTGATACAAAATTATGTAAAGCAATGTTTTACTGATTTTTTTTTGTCACCGTTGCAAACGTGGCTTCAGAACCTACTTAGTCATAAAATTACAAGTTAAATTAATATAAAGTATATTTTTTAAATCCACATACCGTAATAAATTTTCTTTCTAAGATGAAGCAATTGTGTTAGAATTTAAACATAAAAATCTGGATTTTAACAACAGTACCCTTTAGGACTTTATTTTAACAAACTGATTTGTTTTGTAGCTCTAAAATATTTTTTGAAGTAAATGTTTTTTTGTTGTTTTTGTTTGTTTGTTTTTTTAATAAATGTGGCCAGATTTGAAAAAATTCTCACTGTTTAAGTCAGATATTTGTATGAAACAAAATAATTCCTGTATAAAAACAAGTGCCGTATTTTCCAGCATATAAGCTGCTCCAGAGTATAAGTCGCATCAGTCAAAAAATGCATCACGAAGAGGAAAAATACATATAAATAAGTCGCATTTATTATACATCACCGCTGACCCATCACATTTATGGTGCGTTTATTTACTGGTCAAAACAGCTTCATTTTGCACGGGCGGAACGGCGCCATCCATCAATCCATTATCGATCGATCGACCGATCACGGCTGGATCAGCTAGCTCTCCAGCGTTCCTCCGCCTGCACTAGCTGAGTGAAACGAACGGGCACAGGAGTAGGGCTGCAACTAACGATTATTTCAATAATCGATTAATCGGTCGATTATTTTTTCGATTCATCGATGAATCGGCAAAATTAGTTATTTTTTCAACCTCTTTATTTATTCAAAAATAGAACACTTGAATGACAGCAAATTACACAAAAAACAAGTTGCTACTTTACTATTCAGTAAGCACAATGTTGACAAATAATAAATAAAAAAATGTTGGTCAAATACCTTAAAAATAAATAAATGTACACAAAAATATACTTTTTTATGAAGTGGGAAAAATAAAGCATTTGTTATTTAAATGTCCTCCTGAGCTGTTGGACCAATATATAAATGATAAATAAATGCAATTCATCCTTCCATACATGCAGTGTCTTCACTCAGACGTTGCCAACAAATTAAAACCTGAAGCTTAATCATTTAATTATTACCATCTTTGTTTTAGATTTATTTATAAATCACATTTTTAACACTGCTTGTACCAATTAAATTAAAAGTAACACACCCACACGCACACACACTGTTTGGTTCTGCTGGGGTCCAAATGGTTCTGTGGGGGTGGTGTTAGGGACTTCCCCCTGTATGACCCCGTTGACTCCCGCACACAGGTGTTAAGACGAGGGGGAGAGCGGGTAGCTTGCTAACACACACGTTCTCTTATCACTGTCATGAATCAGCTAACAACCAGCAGCTTCAGGCAGCTACTGGAGAGACTCGCGTTACATTTTCTCGCTTGGAAACAGAACAGACTTCCTGCTGTTGAGCTCCCTTCATCCTCAGCGATGACGCCGACATGTTTACGTTTCAGGTGCTGTATCATCATCGTGGTGCTACCGTGCCATGTCAAGTCAATTTTGCAAAGCTTGCACGTTACGCATTTTTTAACTTTGTTAAGCGTGAAGTGCTCCCACACTTTTGACAACTTGGGTCGGACAGCTTTTACTGCGTCGGCCATTTGAAACTTCCGCGGAACACACCCCTCCTCTCTGCCTCTGCTCTGTTGCTTCTGCTCGCTCCGCTCAAGGCGCGCTGCAGTTTTTTTTTCCAACTTTATTCAGCCAGCTAGCGTTGACACTGTTTTGCAGCTGAACAAAACGGCTCCGCGACGTGCAGAAAGACACATAATCGCGTGACACAACGAATCAATGATGAAATTCGTTGCCAACACTTTTAATAATCGATTTTTGTCGATTTTATCGATTCGTTGTTGCAGCCCTACACAGGAGGACTCGCTGTTGCAGTCTTGTTTATTTATTTAAAGCATCAGTCTAAAATTGTGTTATGAATATGAAAAAAAAAACGTATATAAGTTGCTTTGGCTAATAAGTCGCAGGACTAACAAATTATGCAAAAAACTGCAACTTATACACCGGAAAATACGGTACTGGTATTTCATGTGTTTTGTGTCGCTAACAAGATTTCTATTTTAAAACCCAGACCGAAGATCAGGCCTGGTTCATGCAAACTTAGTTCAACCAACCTGGAGAAACTCAGAACCATCAACTGATTTAAAAAATGAAGTCAGTACTAAAAAATCTTATCGACCCAACCTCTGATTAAAAGACAACATACCGGTTAATATGGGTTCAAAGTAGCCTTTTTTCATTGACAAAAGACACCTTCATTTTAGTAGCAGTACATAACACAGTACAGTACAGTAAACACTAGCTACATATCAGGTTTGTACTGGATACTTACTTACAAACGGAGTACGTACCAGGTTGTATTGGGTATTGCTACATTAGATTTATAAACATTCAGCAATAATAAATATGTATTATCAACATTCTTGTTAATGTTTTTATTTTGTTGAATTTAATCAAACATCTGCACTGGTTGTTTATTTCAGTGTAGCGCAGAGCTGTTTATAATTTTCAGTCTCGTGACCCGCTCGCTACCCTGGCAGGCAAAAGATTGTGGTGAGCAACGGAGGACCAATGCAGCCGACAAAGCATCTTTATTCTCCATCTGTCTGTAATCAAGTCTTTGATCATCTATTCATTGAAGAGAAATGAAGACATGAGGAAAAAATGCTGAATGTTGTGGACTTGTGATTCATAATCTTCCCCTTTTTTCTCTGCAAGTGACTACGTCTCTCCCAGAGCTTCAGTTCGTCAACAGCTACGTGTATCTTTGTGCGTTGTAATGTCTGGCCCGGCCCAGGTCTTCCCTGGCTCTGCACGGCCTGGGCTGTTTTTGCAGGATCGTCCTAGCAAGAACGCTCGAGGCTCACGTGATGTCGTTTTGCACAACACCCAACAATGGGCCGCACGGAGCTCATGCTCTTCGTCATTCTTTATCTCGTGAAAATTAAGAAGAGCCAGAGAAGACTGCATGCTGCTAGAAGAAACACAGCAGAAGGATACATGAGAGTACGAGGCCGTACGGCAGTATCATGCCCACCTGGGAGCGCAAGATGACGTAAGAAGGTAAGCTAATGCTAGCCACTGTTAACTTGTTTGCAGTCGTTTGAAGTCGTCTCTACAACCAGGGTAGTGAACCAATCAGTGGAACATTGAACCCTGTGGTCCCCATGAAACCCTGGGTCTCTAGGTTGCATAAATTGACCTGCTGGACCTCCCAATGCAGACTCTGGGCTAGAACCCAGGCTGAACCGACCCAGGCCAGGTTTAACAAAACACTGCTGCCAGGGCGGTTTTAAAAGCGAGGACAGTTACAGGTGTTTTCAGTCTGGAAGGATAAATAATGTGTTGTGTGGGAGATGAGGAATAATAGTTGGCTGAACATTTTTACAACGTCAGGTAAACGTTAGTGTAAAGCTCTGACGCCATGTGAAAACTATGGATTCATCTGGTGGCCCGGGGACCACATCTGGCTCACGGCTGAGCTCAGTCCGGCCCATCGATAAAACCATTTAAGTTAAAATTAGAATTTAAACTGGGGGAGGGAAACCTTTTAAAACATCTGAGATGACTGAGAAGTGATATAGATTTTTTATAACAACTCAACAAGTTTATTTAAAAATAAATCTAGGTTTTAAAGCTTTTTATTCACATTTAGAACTTCTTTTTTGAAGCCTTTATTTAAAGTAGACAATCTGCTGTTTCTTTGTATTTTAGGACACATGGAGCAGTTTAAAGCAGAGTATATTTATTGTGCTCTCTATTAGTTAACTTTTGTCTTTTGTCCAAGTTGATGCTCACAAGTTAAAAGTCTTCTTTTTTCAACATAAGCTTGTTTGAACCTTAACATTTCTGAAGGACACATGAATGTGGAAGGAAAAGGAGAGGTGGTGTAGGACAACCAACAGCAGCAACTTTCAAAAGGACAGGTGGAAACTTTATTCTTGTTGACTAAAAAGAATAAACCCCATAACACTAAATGCCTCTTAAAACAACATGCTTTTTGACAGCGCTTATTTTTGTGTTGCGCCCAGAAGGACACCTACCATCGATGCCGTGCAGCACCCTCCTGGTGTTGGACTTCTGGGGTCGGAGTCGATCCACCCTCTCGGGACAGAAGTGTAGCAGCAAAATAAAGACCAGTACGATCACAAAGCTGGTGAGCAGGAGCATGGGCACCACAATGACCTCCCGCTCGTACACACTGATCTCTGCACACAGGAAGTACTGGTACATTACGCAGTGACGTGTTGGTACAGTTGGAAATGATGGGTTTGACAAAGGCAGACTAAAAAGTGTGTCTGTTGGCAAAATATCTCATGACTCACTGGACAGATTTTCATGAAACTCGGGAAATAATCATTGGATGTCTAGAACTGTTTAACTTTTGAAGCCATCCTAATTCAAGATGGCTGACAAAGACAACTGATCATAAGAAACAGCTATAATTCAGTTGATTTTACATGTTGTGTGGCAGTAGCTGAGACTAATTCCCAAAAAATATATTGAGCACTAACAGATTGTGTAAGAGCTTTGTCATTTTTTCCCCCTAATAACTGTTTGGAGTCAACATTGTCTTAGCAAAACATCTCATGAACCTTCTTATTTTGGCTTTTCCCTCTTCAGGGGACTCCACATCAAGTCATCCTCTTCCATCTCTGTCCTCTGCATCATCTGTCCTCACTCCAACTACCTCCATGTCCTCTCTAACTGCTTCCATAAATCTCCTCTTTGTCTTGTTCCTGGCAACTGCATTTCTAACATCCTTCTACCAATATACCCACTGTCCCTCCTCTGGACATGTCCAAACCATCTCAGTCTGGTCTCTCTAACTTGTCTCCCAGTTGTTCAACATGTACCTCTGATTATCTAATTCCTGACCTTATCCATCATTGGATAAGGAGAACCTCAACATCTTCATTTCTGCCACTTCCAGTTCTTTCTCTTTTTGTCCATGTCTTTGTCTCCAGACCGTACAACATAGCTGGTCTCACCACTGTCTTGTAAACTTTTCCTTTGACCTTTGCTGACACCTTTTTGACACAAATCACTCCTGAAACTTTTCTCCATCCACTCCATCCGGCCTGGACTCTCTTTTTCACTCTTTACTACATTCCCCAACTTCCTGGACAGTGGACTCCAAGTACTTGAAGTCCTGCACCTTTCCGACCCCTGCTCCTTGTAGCCTCACTGTTCCACCGTGTTCCACATACAGTTCATCATACGTCTTCTGTTTTGCCTTTGACACCTCCCTCTTTGATCTACGTTGCATCTCCTTGTATTCCTGTCTCCTCTCTTCAGTCCTCTCACTGTCATGTTTCTTTTTGGCTAACCTCTTTCTTTGAATAGCTTCCTGCACTTCACTATTCCACCAATAGTTTTTCTTATCGTCTTTTCTCTGTCCAGATGACACACCAAGTACCTTCCTACCTGTCTCTCTGATTACTATTGCAGTAGCAGCCCAGTCATCTGGAAGCTCTTTCTCACCACCCCGCACCTTTAACAGCTCCTCCCTGAGTTTCTCGCAACAGTCTTCCTACTTCATCTTCCACCATTTGGTCTTCTTCTCTGATTTGACTCCTTTTCTCTTCTTCACAACAACAGTCAGTCCACACACAACCATATGATGCTGTCTGGCCACGCTCTCCCCTGCCACAACCGTACAGTCTCCAATCTCCCTCAGGTTTCCTCTTCTCTATGTTCCCCCCTTTTAGAAATAAATGTTGATGCTACAGGTGCATCAGAACAAGAACAAACAGATTCAAGAACAGTTTCTTCCCGAATGCCAGCCCATTACCACACTGAACTCACATATGCGCTGATTTAATCATCTAACCTCTCAAACCCCTGGACCTCTGTTGTGCAATACTGACATTCCACACTCTTAATAACTACCTCACTAATATCCACAATGTGCAATATTCAAATTTACATAACTGTGAAATGACTTGTACTGTATATATTTTTTACTTTCATAGTGCTATTATATCTATATTGCGCTTTTTTTATATATATATTTTAGGTGTGTTTTTCTCTTTAAGCATGGTTTGCACTGAAAAAGGAGTTGCTCTCAATCTCATTGTACAATGACAATAAAGGCATTCTGATTCTGACTATAGCCATTTCCATTCTCTTGGCAAAATCCACCACCATCTGAAATTCCTGGTTTCTTTCCTTGACACCAAACCTACCCATCACTTCCTCATCCCCTCTGTTTCCTTCACCAACATGTCCATTCAGGTCTGCTCCAATCACCACTCTTTCCTCCCTGGGAATACTCTCTATCACTTCATCCAGATCTTTCCAAAATGTATCTTTCTCCTCCCCATCACATCCAACCTGTGGAGCATAACCACTGACAACATTTTAGCATCAGACCTTCTACTTCTACCTTCAGACACATCACCCTATCTGACACTCTCTTCACCTCTACTACATTATTTACTAACTCCTCCTTCAGGACCACCCCTACTCCATTTCTCTTTCTATCCACACCATGGTAAAACAGTTTGAACCCTGATGCAATGCTGCAAGCCTTGCTGCCCCCACCTGGTCTCTTGGACACATAAAACACCTACCTTCCTTTTCTGCATCATATCATCCAGCTCTATACCTTTGCCTGTCTTTGTCCCCACATTTAGAGTTGCAACCCTCAGTCCTAAATTCTTGACTTTTCTCTTCTCCCTCTGTCTCCTGACATGTTTTCCTCCTCGTGGTCTTCAACTAACATTAACAATAGCACAATTTCCACCAGCTGTTTGTCAACAACATCAGTCGTCGTTAACCCGGGCCTTGACCGATCCAGTATAGTGTCGCTTAGATGAACTTGCATGTTAGTTTTGGTGAAAGTGTTTTACATCAGATGCCCTTCCTGACACAATCCTCACCATTTACCTGGGCTCGGGACCAGTTCAAGAAATAAACTGGCTTGTGCTCCCTAGTGGCTGGTTTGGCGCCACAAACAACTGATAGCAAATCCAAAAATGGTTGTAATTCGGTCAGTTTACAGATATTGTACCAAATCTGGTGTGGTAGTAGCTGAGTCATTCACAACACAAACTCCCAAGTGCTACTCACTGGGCAAGATCTTAGCTCAAATCTGTTTTATCGACTTTTGGAGACATGCCTGTTTGTCAGCAAAATATCTCATGACCCTCTTGACAGGTGTTAATAAAACTCTCAAAGTAATAAAAGCTCAAAATGGGGGAGAAGGGTGCAGTGATGAAACTTACCACAGACGGTGTCTCCCTGATTGCAGAGATAGTTCGAGTTTGACGACATTCTGTCAGATCAAATTTAAAAATAAAAAAAGCAAATAGTTCAGAAAACATTGATAAATCCTGCAGTGTTCAAACAGTGAATCTCCCTTTTAGAAATGTCAGAGTATTTTTAGTTTTTACAGGAAACTTCTTAAGTTTTTGTTTAACGCAGAATAAAACTTTTGTTGTGGGTGAACACAGATGAACAGACTGATGGACAACAAAAAGGCGGGTTTACCTGAAAGGCTGGTTGAATCTGTTAAGAGTAACGTGACATGAAACCACTGAGAAAAGATTGTGTAACTGACACCTTCACATGTTGTGTTACCAACACGTTCAAGCTTCATTTCCCTCTTCTTATTTAATCATTAATTTTTTTTAAACCGATTGACAAAGGCGGCATTCCCATAAGACAAATCTTTAGGCCATATATTTAGTAGAATGTCAACCATTAGCACAAAAATCGTCTGTAACTAAATCTTTATGCCATTTGACTGATATTTTTCTAAAGAGATGCCAAACAGGACAAAAGACCAGACATTTGAGCCACGCAAGGAAACTCTTGACCCATATCATGTTATGTCACATCCAAAAAGGCTAAACCAGTTCATCCACATTTTTATTTGCTCATTTTGTGCCTGTGCTGCTCCACACACCCAGTGCTTGAACATAAAGAGCACTGAAAATGGCCTTAAATTAAATAAATACGTGTAGGCGTAAAAGGTAATGGTAAGAAATAAAAATGTTCTGCAGAGACCAGCTCAGACTTCCTCCTTATTTTCATCTCTTTGAAACAGACAAGTGTAAATAAAGAACAAATACTTAAAATAAAATAAAAAAACCTCACCTTATGTGTGTTATGAACTTTAAATAAAGATAATGATGTTAAATCCAGTTATTGCAGGTTCATGGTTCCCTCCTTCACACAGCCAGGCCCAACCGGATGTTAGCAGATTGAAAAGTCCTGCTTCAGCTCCTCATCGTGTTGTTTTCTTTCAGCTGATGTGTCAAGCTCCAGGGATCAGTTTGCTCCTCCGTGTTTGTCTACCTCACCTGCACCTCCTGTGTGGTTTCCTGACTCCACCCTCACCTGCACCTCCTGCTCCCTCCTCCCTTCCTCTGGCTGCTGATGCTGCGCAGTCCGATCAGACGTGTCCTCTCTTCTTCTTTTGACTCTACCACATTCTGTCTGTTAAAGCTCACGTCTCTCCGGTGCCACACACCCTGCCTCTCTGCTCTTTGTTTCTGGAAACTGGTCCGGCCACTCCTCATCCCAGTCCGGTTTCCAGCTCTTTGTCGAACATGTTTGGTCTTTTTTTTTTTAAACCTGGAACTTGCACGACTGGATTCTCTGGGGGTTTTAGTCAGCAAAAGTGCACTTCCCCAGGTTATAAATAACAACAAGCTGGAGAGCAGAAGGAGAAGACTGTATCCCTCCTGCTACCCTTGGGCCAAAATGACCACTGAGGCCTCAGTCAAATTTAATCTTGAGCCTTTTTTATTCTGGAATATGTTTCCATTTAATAATTAAATAGATAAAAATACATACCTGGTAGGCATGACCATTATTTTGTGTTTTCTTCTTTCACTGCCCTTGGGTCAAAAATGGCCCATGAGGTATTTTGACCCAAGGGTAGCAGGAGTATATCCAACTCTGAACGAGACGGAATTAATTCTGCTTCTGTAGTTTTACTTTTCTGTAAATATTTGCAATCTAATTACTTTTGTACGCTTAGTGCTATTTTGGCTACAAACGTGTGGAAGAAAGGCGCTAAGCTTTTTTGTTTTTGTAACTTTTATACTTTAAAAAAAAGTAAACCTGGTTTACAACTTACCTATTAAAACACTACTAAAGGGCTTATTTGGGCTTTTAGCTCACCTATTGCTTTAATGCTTAGCTAGCCTTTGGCTACTTTTAGCTTCTTTTGTGTTACTTTTAGCTCTCAGCTAATTTTTTGCAGCTTTATTTTAGCCACATCTACTTTTAGTTATCAACTATTTTATACTTTTACCTTTCAGCTCATCTTTTGCTAAATTTCAACAATGTTTTGCTCTGTTTAGTATAACTACCATTCTGCTACATTTAGCTTTCAGTCTTTTTATACATTTGTTTTTGGGCAACATTTAGCTTTTAGCTACCATTTTGCTACTTTAGATTTTAGCAAGCCTTTGCAACTGCTATTTGTGGCTTATATGTTCCAACAAAACATTTTGGAAGATATCCATAATCTATCTCCTTATGCCGGACATTTAAGCTCTCAGCGGTCCGGCATGGAGCCCTCCGCCGGGGCCCAAGTCCAAAAGAACCCTCATCAATAAAATCTGTTAATTGTATTCTCTCTCTCTGTGTGTGAGTCGTTGAATTTATTTTACTTTTATTTAGGTAGCCTTTTAGTACACTACGCCTTTATTTAGGTAGCCTTTTAGTACTTTTAGCTTTCAACTAATATTTTGCTCCTTTTAGCTAGTGTTTTGTCGTCTACTACTACCGTAGTTAGCTTTTAGCTTATGTTCTTTTAGCTTTAACATCTTGAAGCAAATTTCAGCAGTCATCCAGCACTCTGCATTTTTTACAGATAATGTAATTTGTCTAGTCATTATATTTTATTTTATTATCTGGTTTGACTCCAACACACTCGGATCAACTTCAGATGTTTGAACTGTTTGTTGTGTATAAATAAAACTGACGCTGCTGGAAATTAACCTTGAAAAGGATTATGGGTAAATGTCAAACTGGATCTTCAACACAAGCGTGTTGTGAAGAAACCAAATAAGATTACCCCAATTTAAAGCTAAAGCAAAACACACCCACATATCCTGTTACTGTAAACACACACACACACACAAAGGAAACACAAACTTCACTGATTTATTTACTCGAGGCAGAAATCTGAGAAACTGAACGGTAGTTTCTCCAGATGAATGAAGTTTAGACCGCTAAGCAGCGTTCACTTCCCAACTGATAAATCCTGAAAACTGTTTAAGGAAATATTAAATGACCACAAAAATAAAAGCTTATATCTGTATGGTGCAAACAAGAGACTAAATCAGCTTGATGATGAGTTCACACAGGTCCTGTGCTTACTGACGG
>JBBPBX010062475.1:0-18491 GCA_038048925.1 Garcialebias charrua | reverse complement strand
AATACAGATTTTTATTTTATTTTTACAAAGTATCAAAGTGGCAAAACATTATAAGATAGTTGTAGAAAATCAAAAACAGGAACATATCTGCATTGGTTTTTGCCAGGATTCCAACATATTCTTAAAACCATTTAGAGAAGTCAAGCTGAGAGCTTCAGATATTTTTGTAAGATATTCCATGAAGCAGGAGCAGAATAGGAGAAGGCCCTTTTTCCAAGTTCAGTCCTCACTGACGGAACACTGCGGGTAATCAAGTCCTGAGAGCGCACACTGAACACTGCAGGTAATCATGTCCTGAGAGCGCACACTGTAACTGCACTCACGCAAAGACATGTAGGAGGAGATGTATGAAGGCAGCAGACCAAGAAGTGATTTAAAGATGAAAATGTACCAGTGGAAAAGTCTGCGTGAGGTTAATGATGTCCAGTTAACCAGTGAATACAGGGTGCAGTGGTGGGTACGATAATCACAGCCAGTTATGAATCTTAGTGCACCATGATAGACAGCATCCAACATCTGCAGGGTGCTTGTAGGAGTTCATGTAGATAATGTCACCGTAATCAATGGAGGGAAGGAAAGTCACAGATACAAGGCGTTTCCTAGCATTCAGTGTTAGACATGATCTGTTTCTGAAAAAGAAACCCAGTTTAACTTTCAGTTTCTTTACTAGGTTTTCCACGTGGAGTTTAAAAGAGAGATGCGAATCGACCAGGATACCCAAATATTTATAGGAATCAACAAACTCAATAGGGACACCATTTGAGGATAAAATCAGAGGAAGAACTGCTGGGACCGACTTCCTATTTGAAAAAAGCATCCCTTTGGTTTTATCAGCATTTAGGACAAGTTTGAGATGGGACAAATCTGACTGGATGATGTCAAAAGCGGATTGCAAAAACTAGAAAGCCTTAGCAACTGTTTATAAAGAATAAACAGAATAAACTTTAATAAAGAATAAACTTTATAAAGAATAGTCAGTGCATTATCACATTCATACACCAATGGGACACACATCAGAGGCAATGGGTGGTTCAGTGTCTTTCCCAGGGAAACTTCAGCATGTGACTGCTGGTGGAATCAAACCCCCAATTCTTGTATTAGAGGATGACTGCTCAATCCACTCAGCCATAGCTACCCCCATGTGTGTATACAATTGTTTAATCTACCTATTATTGGGCTTCTACTTCATAACAAAACTGTGGAAGGTCATTGACGTAAAGACTGAAAATCAGCGTTCTTAGCACAGATCCTTGGGGTACACTGTTTGCTTAGTTCCTGTACATTCTACAGTCTTAGAGCTGTGTTTGACACCTGTGTGAAAGTTCTCCACTGAGTAAACATTTGAGGCTATAGCCCTGAATATCTGGGTCTAATAACCACATTAAAGATAAACAATAATTATGAAAAACTTTTTAATGTGTAATAATATATGAGCCAGTGTTAAACTGACACACTTTGCCTTAATTAATTTCTTATTCAGATTGAATAGTAATTCACGGGTTCTTTTCTTTTTCAGGTTTACCATAACACCTCTGTGATCATTTATGACGGATGGTGAAACATAAAGTGACGATGGAAACGTTAAATATAGCTGACATGTCAAGAGACACTGCCTTTTATTTAACAATCCATCCATCCATCCATTTTCGTCCGCTTATCCGGGGTCGGGTCGCGTGGGTAGTAGCCTAAGTAGGGAGGCCCAGACTTCCCTCTCCCCAGCCACTTGGAGCAGCTCCTCTGGGGGAATCCCAAGGCGTTCCCAGGCCAGCCGAGAAACATAGTCCCTCCAGCGTGTCCTGGGTCTTCCTCTGGGTCTCCTCCCGGTGGGACATGCCCGGAACACCTCACCAGGGAGGCGTCCAGGAGGCATCCTAACCAGATGCCCGAGCATTTAACAATAAATCACTAAATTTAACACCATTACACTTGATTGACTGATTTCAATTTCTTACAAATTAAACTCATCAGCAAATGTAATTGTAAACAACAGACATAAGTACAGGATGACAGTATTACTTTTATCTGTAGGCTCTTAGCTTAAAAATGTAGTTACCAGCTTAAAATGAGATAGGGGGAGGAGGAAATAGGAGGAGAGGAAGAAATAGTTTAAAGGAAATTAATTATCTTGAGTAGATGACCAGAAATGACACTTTCCATCAGACTTCTGCTGAATCCCAGGTACGTTTGCAAACAGCTGACTCATTACCTTTAAGACGACAGCCTGGTAAGAGAAGACACCAGCCTTTCAGATGCACAGAGTCCTTGCAGGTCCGGTTTGCCCGAACTAGTTCGTTTACTTTCAACGTCTCCTGGGGTCCGCGTGGATCATCAGAAATAGTGGCAACTCCTGGTTGACTTCAAGACAAGACGTTCCTCGAAGGAAAGTTCAATAAGAACTTTGAGCTTTTTTAGCTCTGTTGAATTTATAACGACATGTTATAAATTCTTGGCTGATAAACCAGTCTTTGACTTATGACTGCAGTTTATCTAGCAGTGAGAGAAAGGACATAAATAGTTCTTGCTGTCCAATCCGACTGAATTATCAAGGAAGTGAACGCTTTTTACCAAAAGTGTTGACATCAGATATTCAGTATCCTGATTGGTCGTGGACCAGTGGAAGGGAGTTAGAGTCACGTCAAAGAGTTCACTTTGACGTTATCAGGATTCAAGGTGAAAGTAGAAGCAGCCAGAAACAGAAATAAATCGTTTGGAGGAAGACAGGGAGTTCTGGAGCCATTCTCATGACAACAACTGATTACCGTATTTTCCGGATTATTGGTCGCACCGGAATATAGGTCGCAGTGTCCAATTATTGCCAAAAAATTGGAAAAATCCATAAATAGGTCGCACCGGAATATAGGTCACACCTACGTCACCGCCGACGTAACGCGTCATACACTGCTGATGCGTCGCGTGACCGCTGAGTCAACCCGGCAATATGGACAGAGTGTTTAGCTCTGCTGCTAATGTCTGCCAGAAGCTAACAGAAGCTAACACGAGACGAGTCCGCCTCTCAGAAAACACAAATAAAAAAATCGAATTTTATGTCAAATGTTTTTTCCAGGACATAGTTAAGTACATTAGAGCCTTATAATTACTCTGTAAGCAGAAATAAATATACTTATACTATATACCTATTGGTTTCAAAACAATTTATAACATAAAGAGAAGCTAACAGAAGCTAACACAAGACGAGTCCGCCTCTCAGAAAACACGAATAAAAAAAATCGAATTTTAAGTCAAATATTTTCTATAGACCATCGTTACGTACATTAATTTCTTATAATTTAAACTCTGTAAGCAGAAAAAATATATACACCGAGTGGTTTAGAAGTTGTTCATAAGCAAACTGAAATAAACTGAAATAAAAAATGAAAAAACACGGGAAGTACGCCTCTCAGAATACGAATAAAAAATCGAATTTTATGTCAAATGTTTAATATAGACCATCGTTACGTACATTAATGTCTTATAATTTAAACTCTGTAAGCAGAAAAAATATACACCGAGTGGTTTAGAAGTTGTTCATAAGCAAACTGAAGTAAACTGAAAAAAAAATGAAAAAAAAAACAAAAAAAACACGGGAAGTCCGCCTCTCAGAATACGAATAAAAAATCGAATTTTATGTCAAATGTTTTCTATAGACCATCGTTACGTACATTAATGTCTTATAATTTAAACTCTGTAAGCAGAAAAAATATACACCGAGTGGTTTAGAAGTTATTCATAAGCAAACTGAAGTAAACTGAAATAAAAAATGAAAAAACACGGGAAGTCCGCCTCTCAGAATACGAATAAAAAATCGAATTTTATGTCAAATGTTTTATCGAGACCATAGTAACGTACATTAAAGCCTTATAATTACACTCTGTAAGCAGAAAAAATATACACCGAGTGGTTTTGAAGCTATTTCTAACATACCGGTAAACAGAACAACAGCCACAAGCTAACAAAAAGCTAAGCTAAAATATTTTTTTATTTTAATCTCAAACATCTAATAAAGCTACCGGTACTCACTTGTAAACGTCCACACAGTGATTCCATTCTGTAAGTTTCAGAAAAATCCGCTGAGTGGTTCTTGACTTATCTTGCAAAAAAACCAGCTAAGAAACACAGAGCTAACAGCTACAACCAGGCCAGCAGGCCCAGTGTCCGAGCACAGGAGCTTATTTTGGGACACATGGGCTGTGTCTCAATTCAGGGGCTGTGTCCTCATGAGGACCCAGCCTAGCTGGGCCGAGTAGGCCACGCACTCACAAGGCCGGGTGGGCTGGACGAAACTGCTGAAATGGGACGGTCTAGCCTTCAGGTTTGCGTGATTACGTACTTCCGCCTTACGAGCGGCAAAACGTGTTGAGCCGGCCTTGAAGTGAGTGGGGCACAGTGTTGCCAGGTGCACGATAATTACCGTATTTGTACGACAATTTTGCCCTCTGTACGATCAATAATCCCGAAAAAGGCCAAAAATTAAATCACACATTACCACACAAAATCACACATTACCACACAACACAAAGATTTTAACACTGGACTCTGTGTCATCAAACGGTTTATTCACTAAGCTCTCGGTCATGTGCTCATACAGTTTGCACTACTTCTCATACTTGCACTAATGTTTGTATTACATCACTGCCTATAATCATAATACTGTTTACATTCTCTGTTTACATTTATTAATACTGTTTACTTTTATTACTACTGCTTACATGTAACTACTACTGTTTACATTTACACTACTCTAATATCTACACCACTGCTGATACATATACAATGTGCTCTGAACGGTCTTATTTAGGGATGCCCAATGTGCCTTACTGCATATGCCACTTTTTGCCTCTATAACAACATCAACTACTACCTCATACATATACTGTGTACATTAACTCATACGCTGCTTTGCCACTTTGCAAATGTCAATGCTAGAAACCTTTAGTTTATTTTAGTTATACTTTTTATACTCTTTTTTTATACTAGTATGCAAAAACTCAGGACAGTATTATGTTCATTAAATGTTTAATGTTTTAGTTTTAGAGTTGGTGTAAATTTTCATACTCTTATTCCACTATGCAAAAAACTCAGGACAGTGTTAGTTTTACTATTTTATGCTTATGTCAATTATTATATGTTTCAGTGTTTCAATGTTTAGATGTTTACTGTTGCACCGAGGGACTGAGAGAAACGCAATTTCGGTCCTGTGTATGTCCTGTACAGTACATATTGCAGATCTGACAATAAAGTTGACTTTGACTTTGACTTGACTTTGAAAAATACGATAATTTGACCATTCTGTGAACGTGTAGTTGTAATCGGTTTTCATCAGCCTGTCGCAACTGTCTGTCTGAGTTTTTTTGTGAACCCTGAAGGCGTCTTGAAATTCCAGCCAATCGTGCTTTTCTAAATGTGACATAAGGGTGACGTATATGCAGAACAACGACCATGATTGGCTGAATAGTCCGGTGCGCCCGCCCCATGCGTTAGAAAAAGCAGAGCAGTGTGACACCGGTCTGGAAGAAGTGATGAAAATGATAGAACGTTTATATAAAGTTGAACGTTAAATTATAATAAAGAAATATATTAAGAAAACATGACAGGAAAACTGGGACATTACTGATACAGGAAGACATTTACACAACATTCATAACAAGGTAAGATATACAAGGAAAACAGGAAGAAACTTTCTCGCATTAGAACAGGACACACACCTTAATAAATCTCTTAAAATAATTGGAAAGCATGAAACAGGACTTTTTTGTGACATGTGCACTAGCAATTACCCTGAAACGGTTCAACATGTCTTTATGGAATGTCCAGGGTATGAAAAAAAGAATGCATTTCCAAAAATAAATAAATAAAATGAATATTAAATTTACAATTAGGGATGTTTTTAGCAGTGATATCAGTAAAGTTAAAGATCAAGTTATTATTTCCTTGAAAATACAAACTTAATAGACAGAATTTAGTTGAGTTATTAAATTAATTTTACAGAATTAGTTTTTTTTTTTTATTTTAAATCTCCTGTCTTCTGTCCACCCTTCAGCTCGGTGGTGGTTTAACCCGACAGCCATGAAACAAAACAAGAAGAGTGGGGGGAGTGGTGGTGGTGGTGGGGGGGGCTCATTAGTTGCCACCAGACAATAATGCGTATTAATGTCCATGGTTCCCACCAGTACTGATGCCACAAAGCTGTGAGTGCCTGTTAGATGCTATTCAACAATACAGTGACTATAGTGCATACTTGTTTTTTTTTTATATGACGGGTGCACGATAATTTCCCTCAAAATACGATAATTTTAGGGCTCTAGTACGATAATCCTAAATTTCTCGCCTGGCAACACCGGTGGGGCATTCTCTTGAAGTGGGTGGGAAGTGTGTGCGCACTTGGTGTGAGAGAAGGGACGCAGCTAAAAAATATTTGTTAGCTGAATACAGTATATATATTAGTGTTTCTGAGTTTACTGTTTGAAAATAACTGATTACAAATCAGCTTATTTTACACGTGCGTAGCAAGGATTTTCTGAGGGGCGATCTGTTAAAAGACAGAATGGACCTACAAAACTCAAGTTGCCCAGTAGGTCACTGCTTTAAGCATTGGGTTCGCACACAGATCCTTTTCTCAAAAGCTGGTTCGAATCTCACTCGGTACGGTTAAAACTTATTTTACGTTTGTCTCTTATTGGATAAAAATATGAGGACTGAGATTTAAAAAAAAGGAGTTTGTGAAACTCCTTTTTTTGGACCAAACAGGACGGATGAAATCAAACTGATTCAAACATCTAAAAGTGTTTTTGTTTAAAATAAATGTAAATTTACAACAAAATAAAAAAATCTTTTGATGGATAAAAATACACAAATAAAAACTAGTTAAAAATTTCAGAATGTATGTTAGAATAAACATTAAAATATTTAACAGATATTTTAAAAGGGACTAATTTTTTAAACTATAAATTAATGTTGAATAATTATTACAAACATTAACCAATATTTTACCATTTCAGTGCTGTGGAAACGATTTTTTTGGCAGCACGGTGGCACAACTGGTAGAGCTGCTGCCTCTCAGTGAGAAGGTTGCCGGTTCAAATCCCGGTCCGGGGGCCTTTCTGGGTGGAGTTTGCATGTTCTCCCCGTGCATGCGTGGGTTTCCTCCGGGTACTCCGGTTTCCTCCCACAGACCAAAAACATGCACGTTAGGCTGATTGGTGACTCTAAATTGACCCTAGGTGTGAGTGTGAGAGTGGATGGTTGTTTGGTGTGAGTGAGACAGGTCCCTCTTGTAAATGAGTCCCCGTGACTCAACGAGGCTAGCCTGTATAAATAAAGGTTGAATGAATTAATTAATGAATTAATTTAGATGTTGTAGAATTCCTTCTGCCTCTCAACTTGCAGCTCCTGTAACTCATCACACAGCTGCTCACTTCCTGAAGTTAAAAGTCTACAAAAAACAGCAGCAGCAGAAATAAAATTATAACCTGCTGTTTACTCGAAATAACTTTGGCTTCTCTGAAGACAAACCGCTAAAATCTAAAGTTTTAAATGGCTAAATTGGACGGATGCGTTTGCATCTTCCTACATTGTATTCAATGTGCGCGTTGGAGCCGACTCTAGATGTGACGTCATAATCACGCGACGGGAAAATCCGTATTTACCATGTAAAAAAAAGGCGCTAATTTTAAACTATTTTTGAGAGGAATTTACATTAATTTTATATTGTTTTAGCAAAAACGATCAGAGGTCAACCTTAATATATATATATATATGTTGTGCCATTTTATGGAAAGTTAAAAGATGATGTCAGGGGAGCTTTAATGCAGTGACCTACTGGGCAGCTTGCTTTTTGCAGGTCCACTCTGAGTTTTAACAGATCGCCCTCAGAAAATCCTTGCTACGCACGTGTAAAATAAGCTGATTTGTTATCAGTTATTAACAAACATTAAACTCAGAAACACTAATATATATTCAGCTAACAAATATTTTTTTAGTCATTTCTGTAGTTAAATTTTAATGAGTTAGAACGAGCTGATGACTCAACAACACGCAGCAGTCCCGCCCTTGCACGCAGAAAGTCCCACCCCCCCGCGAAATCTCTGCTGGCGCTACGAATTCTGGGATAGCCTCCGTCTTGAAGGATTCACGGATGCATCCTCAGATTTCGACAGGAAGTAGGCCGCATTCCTCGGCCGCATGAGGAGGAGTCTTCGAATTGGGACAGTCCTCCGCGCGGGGCAATGACGTATGCGGCCGACAAATGCGCACTCATGAGGACCCAGCCCCTGAATTGAAACACAGCCATGAGCTGGAAACGGTCTTCTTCTTCTTCTTGGGTCAGTGTACTCCACTGGAAGTGGTACTGCACAGCACCACAGCGCCCCTAGTGGCCAAAAGTGGTACTGCACAATGTTTCTGCCAAAGTGAAAAAGGCTGATATCTGAGTCAAAAATTGGTCTAAAAATATGGAAAAAAATCCATAAATAGGTCGCATCGGATTATAGGTCGCAGGCCTTGAAAAAAACATAAAAAGTGCAACCTATACACCGGAAAATACGGTAACTGTATTCCCATTTCTAAACAAAACTGCAAGGCCACTCCTACCCAGGCCTTCACCTTTCACACAGTTCTTGAGCAAGACATACACCAGCATATTAACACATGATCATTCAGCATATTAAAGAATAACACCAGCATAATAACAAATGATCAAACTAATAACACATGGTTATGCTTTGATTATGTCTGAATTAAACAAAATAAAAATTAAAGAGAGTCTCTTGTGAGTTATTTGTGTTCTGATTCAAACTAAACTGGAATAAAACTATGTTAATGTCTGTTTTACTGAAAGGATCAGTAAAAGTATCATTGGGACAGTTCAAAGAGACAAAGGTGTAATCCGCATCTCAAGTAGACCAAGGTTAGGTCCACTACAAATGTGCGCTTATCTTCATTTCAAAAGTGTTTTCCAGTGGGGACATCATGGGCGGAGGAGGGCAAAAAAACATGTTGCAGCTTAGAATTTAGTGTTGCTAGCTGTACCTGTGAAAACAGGCAAGTATTTGTGAAAGCTTTCCTAGCAACGTACAGCCACATGACTTGTTGGCCAATAAACTGCATTTTTTACTGTAGTTTATTGTTGTCATTGTTTACTGTTATTGTTGTCTGTACTTTATATGTTCTGTCTGGAACAGGTCCCTCTTGTAAATGAGTCCTCATGGCTCAATGAGGCTAGCCTGTACAAATAAAAGTTGAATGAAAGAACGAGGTTGCAAATGTTCAAAACTCCGAGACTGCATCTGAAAATGTGCTCATTTTCTTACAGTTTTGAGTCACCAGCGAATCACAGTGCCAGCCCAGTGAGAAGCAACCGAAGCAAACACAAACGTATCCAGAACTTAGTTACTTTTACACGTACTGACTTATTATGAAACAGCTGAGAGTCATCTCCAGTGTGATGACTGTTTATACAGCACGTCTTTCTGTCTGTCAGAGTAATCCCTGGATGTACATCTACAAATAATTTACTTACAGGGTCAAATCAATCCGAGATGGCTGCCTGTCACAGCCAACTCAGCTATAAAATGGTTTGACACATACTGACCTAATATACGGTGTAGTAGTTGCTGATACTGATTCCTAACAATATCCTGAGAGCCAACAGGTCCCACAAGATCTTTTGCCACTACCTGGAGTCAACATGTACTGAAAACTATGATTATTATCCACAAGAGAACGTTTGAACCAAACAATTCAAAATGGCTTCCACATCTGACTGACCTAGAAAACACAGAAATCGCTATGAGTCATTCAGTTTCTGAGATATTATGTTAATATTCATGGTGGTTTTAGCTGAGAGTCCATCACAACACAAAATACTATTCAGTGTGCAAATACTTAGCTTACACCTTTAGCATCAAGTGCTGGAGTAAACCCTGTCTGTCTGTTAGTGAAATATCTTTGGGCCCACTGGATGCACATCACTTAGTTTTGGAAGCGACAGGCTGAAGGCCTCACATGGAGGTGTGCTCCCAGCTGGTGACACCGAACATGTGAATGTAAATCTTAAAGCAACTACCGTAAGATGAATGTGGAGCAGAGCGAGCAGACAGCGGCTGATTTAGATGAGCAGACGAAGGGAAAGTGACAGGCTGGGAGCTGCAGCGGTGATTAAACACTTCTGACAGATACAATTAGCCCCCTCCCACAGAGGTTAATAGACACATCTACACAGCAGAACGTGTGATCACCAGGTGAGGGGCTAGAGCCCACGGCACCTCATGAACCCACTCGCCTCCAGCAAGCTGACACCAAACGAACGCTGGGCGCTCGTTTCTGTCAGTCAGGAACGGTTTCAGTCCATTTTTGTTGTTTACATGTGAACCATCTCTGGAAACATTCAAGCTCCTCTGATGACGACTGTGAAAAAGTTACACATCTACATGGTAATGCAGTGCTTGATTCGCCTATAGTTTGTCACTAGTTGTTGCTGTGATTAAATCGACACGTGAACGCACGAAGGCACAACTTCAAGCATGAAAGCAGTTCCTTCCAAACTGGTGAAAACATGAATATCGTTTGGACCGAGGATGAGCTTGGCTGCTCCGACACCTTGGAAAGGCTGAGCAGCACCAACAGCACGTTGCTATCCACCATTGTGGATCTACTCACACATACGCAGACGAACTACTGACTGACTGAAACTGTAGTGCACGTGAGACTTCATGTAAGCTGTGGTTTCACTTGAAAGGGTTCCAGACATTTCTGTAAACTTTCACTTTAAATCAGGAGTAAAAACGTTCCAGTGTCACAGAATGGGACCACTGTTGTTTTGTAGCATGTACAAAAATGGCTGAAACACATCAGGAATGTTAAGCTGGATACAGTTCCTGAAAGTGTTTAACTTTAATTTAAACATCACTTCAAGATCTACTTGAAGATCCAACTTGGTAAGGAAAGTGAAAGTTAAACTGGGTTTCTTTTTCAGAAACAGATCCTGTCTAACTCTGAATGCTAGGAAACACCTTGTAACCGTGATGTTCCTTCCCTCCATTGATTATGGTGACGTTACATGAACGCTCCTACAAGCACCTGCAGATGTTGAGACGATGTCTATCACGGTATGCTAAGATTCATAACTGGCTGTGATTATCATACCCACCACTGCACCCTGTATTCACTGGTTAACTGGTCATCATTAACTTTATGCAGACTCTTCCATTGGTACCTTTTCATCTTTGAATCACTTCTTGGTCTGCTGCCTTCATACATCTCCTACATGTTACTGTGTGAGTGCAGCTACAGCGTGCGCTCTCAGGACATCATTACATGCAGTGTTCCCTCAGTGAGGACTGAACTTGACAAAAGGGCCTTCTACTCCGCTCCTGTTTCCTGGAATAGCTTGCACAAAGATCTGAAGCTCTCGACATTGACCTCTTTAAGTGGCTTAAAACATCTGCTAAGTTCATGGGAAAAACCAATGCAGGCATGTTCCTGTTTATGGTTTTTTACAAAGTACACCGCCTTACAACCTAGCTGTTTTTTGTTACTTTTTTTTAAATGCCATTTTATTTCCACTTGTTATTCTCAATTTGTATGCTTCCTTTGTGATTGTCTATGGTTGTCATCACTCTTTGTTAAAGAAATCAGGTCTCTCTTGTAAATGAGTCCCAGAGTTTCAAGGGGATTAACATGTATAAATTATGGTTGAATGAATGTCCCATGGATGAAGGCTGACTTGCTGACCAGCTTCTCCTCCAGGGCTGGCTCCAGAGTCCTTGTGCTGCAGATATGTGTACCAGTGTACCACTGGAGACCCTTCCAGGGGCAAACTGTCCAGGACAACAAAGCTTCTGCAGTTCCCGGGACATGCAAACCCCTCCGCCATGGTCAGGTAGCAATTCACAGAAGAGTAAAAGCTGTTAGCAATCCTTTTAAAAATGTACTGTAGTTTGATTTTTGAGGATGACCACAGAAGTACTTCATATCCCACACTGGGGTTCCAACCCCAACTTTAAGGAACTTAATAAACTAAACAAATAAAGTTTATTAAATAACCAAATAATCTTTTACACGACATAGTGTTTGTATGAGATTGTTCCATGGAATGGGCAAGTTTAACTGTTACACATGGAAAGTGTTGCAGTGTTCTAACAGCCAGTGTTATAAATAACTACAAACAACATGCTTAAGTTGTAAAAGTATGTGATAAAATGAACATTTCCAGATGTTGGATGAATAAATTACGTAAGCTTTGTTTTGTGTTGCATATTGTACAGTATTTAACTTACAAGTAAAACCAGTGGGAGTAAATTTACTGTTAGATCTAAACAGACTGCCTGCCTGACAGCCAGTCAGTCTTTACTGGTCTGGCTGCTTTAGCTTTTACACTGGCTGTGGCTGTAGTCTGTAGTATTAAAACCATAGCAAGGTTTTAAATGAACAATTGTGGCACCAATTGTGGCAAAATGTGTTGAAGTCAGGGCCTTGTGTACTGATTTATATAAATTAAAACCAAGGTTATAATGTCCATCAGACAGTCTTAACTGCTTTGATGCTCACTCATACGAGCACTTGCACATTTGTTTGATTGAAAGAAATCAAGATTTTGGCAGGTTTCACGCACTATAATAAAAAAAGAAAACAGAAACAAAGGCCAGATGTTTAACCCAGCTGTTAGGTTGGGCTTAGAAATTAGCCCATTAGTGTCTCTTCTGGATTTACCTGAAAATAAGTACGGTAGATTCGTTCAACCTTTATTTATACAGGTTAGTCTCAATGAGTCACGAGGACTCATTTTCAAGAGAGACCTGTTTTAGACAAACAAAATATAAGGTATAGACAATAATAATCAACAATAAAATGCAAATAAAATAAAAATAAAAAGTAGTGTATAAAACAATAAAATCAAGGTGCCATCCATATAAAACAGGGTGAAATACTAAAAACAAGAACACATTTGCTTTAATTTTTCTATTGACCTGATCACAGGTTTAAAACTCCTTAAAGAAACCAAAGCAGACAGCTTCAGTTACTGTTGCAAGATGTTCCAGGTTACAGAATCAGAATAAAAAATGTATTTTTACCAAGTTCAATCCAAACTGAGGAATGCTTCAAGTAATGATGGCCTGACAGCGCACGCTGTAACTGCACTGACGACGTGACAAGTGGGAGAAGATATAAGAAGGCAGCAGATCAAGGAGTGATTTATAGATAAAAATGAATCAGTGTGAGAGCCTACATGTAGATAATGATGACCAACTGACCAAGGAATACAGTACAGGGGCCAGTTATGAATTTTAGTGTGCCATGATAGACAGAATCCAACATTTGCAAGGATCTGGCAGGGCATTCATGTAAATGACGTCACCATAGTCAATGACCAGTAGGAAGGTAACAGCTAAAAGGCATTTTCTGACACTCAGAGTTAAGCAATATCTATTTCTGAAAAAGAAACCCAGCTAACCCAGATGTGTGGAGCTCCCTTATAGAAAATGTAAATTAAGGTTGGGGTTAATGCAGAGAGCTGCTTGTAAATCATTTCTTGCTAATGGAAACATTGTCAGTGATTCTGGAGCAGCCCTGAAGCTCTGGATACTTCCTGGTGCCACTTCATGAAGTTGATATAAATCTAACTGTGGGATGACACTTCATGAACTCCCTCCTAGTCTACACTTCTGCCATCTACCAAATCTTCCAGACAAGTCTGCCAATTTTCCAATTACCTGTGGCGCCATCCGTTATCAGAGGGCCAGTCAGTTCCTAAATGGGAAACAAGAGCAAACCTTCATAAAACCAGAGAGGTGCCTCCTCCCGCTCTGATTTAGAGAGTGTCCCTGGGGAAGGATTGACGCCGGTTTGCCTGGCCTTGGAGGGCCATCGCAGAATTTCTCATGCGCTCTTTATCCTTGCCACTCCAAGCCTCAACCACCTATCATCCTTGTGTGTGCCGGAGGGGAGGCAGGCGGGTGTCAGCAGTGCTTCACGGCTGCTGGTATTATCCCGCTGTCTGGAGCTTCAGCCTCCAATCTGCCCTAACCTTCATGTTTCTTTCAATTTCAGCAAAGTGCCAGGCTGAAAGTACACGTTTGAAAATAGCAATTTGACGGAGCCCACTGTGGTCAGGCTTATTTACCGGGCCTGCAGAAACCATCTCTGTGGATATTTGGTGGTTTTGGAGATGAACAGTCATATGTGAGAGTCACAATGTTGATGAAGTGAAAAAACTAAAAGCATTACTGATCCATACTTAAATAGCCGCAGTTTAAGAGAAGCAGCGTACATGATTGACTAAAAGCCCTTCCCTTGACTACATGCAGCTAGCTGAAACTTGTGTTTTCATAAAACTACTGTATAAAGAAAATAATTCCAGTTCATTAGCTGTTAAATGCTCCATTATATTCGCTTGTTGGTTTCTAACTACGCCCCCTGTTGTGTTGGACCGAGCAGGTACTGCACACAGTGCTCATTATGTCTTTATGTTCTGCATGGCACTTAGACATGTGTGCTTTAAGTGAATAAATGTCCTTTGTGCGTTCCCTTCTTCACTTTGTATAACAGCCAGACAGCAGAACATACAGTACAGTATATGTCCTTTATATAAGAATCAGACCCAGTATACAGGATGAAACAACAAAGATGTTGAGGTACAAGAAGAAAGCCTCCAATGATGAAGAGCGGACAGAATATCTCAGTCAGGAAACAGACGAGGAACATCAGCATCAACAGATCCCACTACAGTACTGGCTAAAGGACATCAGAGAGGCACTGATCATGTCAGCACCAGAACACGTGGATCTGTAGTTCATTATGATCAAAGTTTGATTTGATTTTGTAGAACGTTCATTTGAAAAAGGGGCGATAACTTATTGAATCGCGTGGAGATTTAATTATAATAAACAGCAACACTCTTTGAGAAAGACATGAGCACAAACGTCTCAGCTGTCAGCACGGTGGTGGAGGGTTGATGAGTGGATTCGTTCTGCAGCCACAAAACCACTGATCCACCGAGTCAACCAAGGACTCTGTATGAAGTAGAGCAGTCATTTCTAACCCGGGCCGGGCCATAATAATGTGCTCGATGGGCGGGCTGGGTCAGCATCTGGCTTTTGATCGCGTTAGTGGATCAGCCGCAATCAAATTATATGGAAACATGGCTTGCCATACTATCACCAGCCTCACGCAGCCATTTGCCCGCGAGCAGACCGGCCTTGAAAGAGGTACAAAGTTCAGTTAAGCTTCAGACGGGACTGTACTGCCAGGCAGCGATCCATCACCAAAATGGACGTTCAGCCGCTGCACTCAGCGGACGTGTGCGGCCGACGACCAGAACAGGTGAGATCCCAAAGCAGACATGTCAGAGCAGGGTCCATGTCTGAATAATGCAGAATGCAGGCAGAAGCAGGGATTTAATGCGCTTTGACGGCCATGAAAGGACAAACACCCCCTCAGTTGCGATCTTCTTCCCCTTTTATTCAGCCGCGCACGTCCGCTGATCGACTTATATAATTAATAACAATATAAGCAGTCAAAGCTTAACTAAAATTCTTAAGTGGGGGGGGGTTGAGTTCGGACCTGTAATTTCTGTTAACCCGTCGGGTCGGGTGGGGTTTGAAAATGATGGCTACGGGATGGGTCAGATCTGATTTTTTGGGCCCGAATGCAACTCTAGTGTGAAGCCCTGCAGCTGAAGTGATCTTTGTTCATCCCTCATTTTGGGCACATACATTTCAACATTTTGGGAATTTTCAAATATGGGAATTTGGAATGATGAATTTATGGAAATAAATGAGATTAATGCAGGACTTTAACCCTCCTACTGCCCTAGGGTCAAATGAACCTTACTAGCAAAGTTGTTGACCATTTCTGGACATAAATGTAGACATTTCAACAATTTTTATTATATAATTCACAGATTTTTTTGTTTGGTTTTGTGTGAAAATAACAAAATATCAAATATTTGAGTTCAGAGTTGTTCACATGGATTTAGAAAAGGATTACAGAACAACAGAGAACTGTAGAAATGTTCGAAACCCATGGTTTCCTAAACGTTTTGTCATTGTGACGCATTAATGTCATCATATTTAAGCATTTTCCAAACATTTCTGTTGTTGCCTTTAAATGAATTAACTCTCCAGTTACGTCAGAGGACGGTTACTTCCTGTTCCTGCTGCTAAATGGACCCAGGAGCTGTTCGGTTCTGTTCTGGACTAAAGGCCCGGTCACACAGCAACCTACAGCCACGCTGCTGTAGGTTCTGATTCAGTTAGCAGCACGCTGATATACAACGGTCAGCCGCCCATCTTGTTCATGCACAACATGTCAGCATATGTGCACGTGTTGCTCAGACTTTAGGAATAAGTTACAGGTGTGACAGGTTAGTTACCTGTAAGTTGATACATGTCAGAAACCAACTGGACTGTTATGAACGTGCACATAACTTATTTCTAACCTGAGAGCAGCTGGACTGAGAGTATAGTGAAGACCAGGCGACATCAGATTCAAAGAACAGCTCTCTGCACCCCCCATCCTTGACTTTGCATTGATCAACATGTCTTTTGGAAGAAACCAAACCAATCTGTGATGAAGGAAGCTGCAGCAGGATCCTCCATCTCTGTTGTGGACCTCTGCACTTCATGGATCCAGCAGGAGAGATGAGCTGCTCATCATTTGTACCCTATTTATAACTGAACCCCCAAACTCTGACAAACACTCTAGCTGTAAGTGATACACACAACCAGTAAGGTATAAGATTGTTAGCAACTGTACATGTTGAATATGTTCATGTACTTGCACTACAAATTAGTCTGAACACTACTGCTGCAGTTCTATGGAACCAAATATAATAAACCAGATGACACTTTTGCTGTAAAATACATTGCATACTGGTGTTTTTTAATTTTTATTTGGTTACTTTTTGTACCACTATAATATATACATATAGGATAATGTGTCTCTCAACAGGGCTGTCAGATTTGCAATGAGTTTACATTAGGTGGGTGAATGATCTGATCATCTGATCTGTTGATTGCAGTAATCCACATTATTAGCAGAAATAGAGGGTCCCAAACCAAATTATGCTTAGGGTCCCATGGAGGCTTGGGCTGGCCCTGCTCCATACACTGAACTGGCTGTGTGACCACCACCCTCTTCCTGCTCCAACCTGCTCTGCACAAGTTCAGCTGAAGTTACACTAACGCTGACTGGAAGCTCTGAAAAGTCAAACCTCGCTAACATCGGCTTGGATAAGTTATATAAAAGCTTGGGACAAGTTATTTGTGTATTATATACTCATTCAACTTGTTAGCAGTACGCTCTGTTTAGGTCCAACAGAGGCTTCCAGTTGATTTTTTTATTCCATCTTCAGTGTATTACTGCGTGTTGGACATTTGCACGATCTGTCATCATAAGTTACGTCAAGGTGTGACAGGGTCTTCAGCTTTTTACAGGCCGCCAATGAACTTTAGCTTATTCATACCAACTGTGTTTTATGTCATTTGAGTTTATATTTCACATCATTTGAAGACTTCTTACAGCGATCTGAAATGTAAAAGTGAACGAAGCTTTAGTGCTTCATTATAGTTGATTAAATGTAATTAATGACTGTTTTAAAGGCTGGGGACATAAAAGCAGAAAAAGTGCAACACAATTTGGCTAATTTTGTATTTTACGTTCGTCATTACTTTTCTGAGGGATTCCTTCTTTAAAACCATCGGACAACTTTTATGAAGTGAAAGGAACGGCTCACCGTAATAAAAGAAGTCTATAAAAAGAAAGGCTGGCGGCGAGCTTAGGTCTTTACAATCGTCTTCCTTATAATTTGCAGTTTTAAAACAACCTGTGTAACCTTTGCAATCAGGCACGCTGTCATCACATCGATGGTTGATAACAGATCCCAGTTCTTGTTTTGGAAAAAGACCCTACGCAATTACTGATCTAAAGATCGTTATTCTTCACGCTGCATGAGCCAGAGGAAGAGGCGACGCTCTGCCTCCTGTTCTGTGGACTGCAGCGGCTCAGGGGCTCAGCGGTTTGTGCATCAGTGGCCCCTTCTTGAGAGAAGAGGAGAGAGACTCCCTCTCTGAGCAGCCTGCAGCAGCTGATGGCCTCCTGCATGGTGGGGTATCTCCATCCAACTGAGGGGATAAAGGAGCAGAGAGGAAACGAGGTGGAAAGAGGAGGGAAAGTTTTTTTGTTGTTGTTGTTTTGTGCTGCAGAGGCTGGCGGAGCCTCTGGCACCAACGGCATATATGCTAATGAAATGCCACGTCTTTCATGGGAGGATTTAAAGGGCACGAGCAGAGCGCTGTGACGAGGAGAGCTCACACTGAGCTGTAGGTGGCAACAGAGACCAGCTCCGCTTCTGCATGCAGCCCGTTCAAAACACACACACTGAAACCCAAACCCACCAAAGGAACCGCGATTAAAACTGAACGGTAAAGGAATTAAAATGTACAACAATGTACGCACTTCAGTAAGCCTTTCAGGCCTCTAAAGAATTAGCCGTTAAT
>JBBPBX010062474.1:0-20824 GCA_038048925.1 Garcialebias charrua | reverse complement strand
CCACTCCCTCCCCACCCCCTCCTTCCCCGTCTGTGTGAGAATTTATACTGTATTTACTTACAAGAAAAGTACTGTGCTAACAGAGAGGCAGTACTAATGAAACATACATAAATAAAATAAAAATAAACATAAATATGCACGAGAACTAAAGTTGATGTTGAGAAGTAGATTTTTATTTAAATAATTTTACAAACCGAGAAATTTGATTGTCTTGCTTGGAGGATTCTCGGTGGATCTGTGAACACACATATACAAATTATTACTTTCTTACTTCAGCATTCCATTTAAAACGTGACTGAGAGAGGATTGATTGCAAACATTTCCCATTGTATTTTTCCTGCTATTAAGAACAGTTATAAAAGGTTACATAATCATCTCTGATTTACAGGACCTAAAAAAACTTATGGTTAAATATAAAATAAATATTTAAATACTTTTTTTTAAATCATGCATGTAGCCGAATGCGACAAAAAGACTTTAGTATTTGATCAATCTAGTTTATAAAATTCTAATCCAAATACTTTAGGTTTTAAAGGCTTAACAACGTTAAATTAGGACGTTTTAACAGTAGGCATGGCGCCCACACCAGCGGTCCGATTTAATAAAATTTTAGCGAGAAAGACTCCAAATTGTTTCGCTGAACCAAGCGGACGGATCCGTTTTTATCATGAAAATCTGACGAAGAAAGATCCGATTTTACATAATCCAAAAATTACGTTTTTTATCGGAAATGAAAGCTAAGCTAATGCTGACGGAGCCGCCAGCTAAAAGCTTCGTCCGTCCGAAAACAGTGCAAATGCCGTTGTACTGTGAAACCAAACGTTTCTAAATTGTTTTCTCTGCAAAAAGAAACTGAGAATTCGCTTACCAATTTTTATCGAAATAGTTCTGTCGAAAAAGCTGAATGATGACGAGGCAAGAATTCAGGAGGCCTTGTTGTCATGAGAACTTTGATACAGTGTTGCCAGATCTCGCGACAGAAGCAAACGACCAGCCCAAAACAAGCCCAAAACGAGCCCAACTGGCAACCCACCCCATTGTGTAAAACTAAGACCGTTTTTAACCAGTATACACATACATTTATTATGACGTTGCATACAAACGGCAAAAATTATGCTAAACACTTTGAAAAACATAGCCACTCTAAAAAATAAAGATACATTTTGCATATTTATACAGATTAACCCCATTAAACCTCTGGGACTCATTTGAGATCTGAATTTTAAATGAAGAGTGATGACAACACTTGACAATAACGACAATAGACATTCATGAAAGCTGCGTACAACTTAGTAAAAATAAACTAAAAAATTGAACAGCTAACCATGCTAAGTATGCGCCCTTTTCTCCCATTTTTTAATTATATTATTTCCCCATATTTCCCCACTTATTGGAGCTAATTTTAGCGTGGTTTTGTCACTAGACGAAGAATAAAGTGAAATGAATAACAAGCCCAAATAAGCGACTTTAAGTTCAAAGTAAGCCCAAGTAACCACGATAAGCGACTACAGAAAACAAAGAGCCCAGAGTAGCTTATGATGAGCGGACTTGGCAACTATGCTCACAGACACCTGTGATTATCTGAGGGGAACAGAAAAGTAACATTCATGAAACAAAAACAGTTTTATCTTGGTCATCCAGAGAGGTTCAGTTCATGTTTTCAGATTCTGAGTAGGGTCTGTTACTGCGAGGTGAAGTGAGAGGAACTGGATGTTTTTATAGCAGTCGCATAGGATGTTGATAAAACGCGGAATATATTTGGATTTAATGCAAAATAAATGGGAAGTAGAGCAAGTATTACCGGTATACTGCATTGAATTACAATTATTGACTATTTAAACTTTTATAATAAGCTTGTTAATTTAAATTAACAACCATAATCAGATCAAAATTAAGTTTAGGCATTTTAGGATAACAAGTCTTAGAAAAATTTAGCAGAAATTTATTTTTAGACTTGCCAGTAAATTCTGTCTTTTAAAAGTTTAACTAAATTGATAAAACTTTGACACTTATAAAGAATAAAAAATATATATATTCTTGTCAAATAGATTTTTGACTAGATTGTAAGTTGAAACGCTCAGTTTAAATTCATCATTTTAAAACGATTTTTGCATACATTGAAAATGTTTTATCAATTTTAAAGAGCTGTTACACAGTTAAGTAGATTATAAGTGCTGTTTCCTTTTAAGAGTTATATAATGTGACTGAAATGATTAATAATAAAAATGCTTTATTAGAAGTAACTTTTCAGCAAGTAGGTTAAAAACGCACAAGAATCCAGCCAACTCGCCGGGAGTGAAAGACACATTTCACTGCTAAAACCTAATTTTGGTGTTGTTTCGCATAAATTATGACCATTAGAGGCAAAATGAGGTCTGGTATATTTGACCGGGAATTAGAATAACATATCATTTGACCATACAATGCATAATCTTTGACAGCAGTAAGAAGGGTTGTTTTTATTCAAACAGATTGGGGCTGTGTATACAGTAATAATAATATAACTTTTGATAAGTAAACCACTGAAAAGTGGTAAAATTTCTAGTTTCAGGTTAAATTGACAATTTTACTCATACGTAAATTAATGATTTTAGATCTATTATGCAGATCAGATTAAAAGGATGCCTCTGTTGAAAATTCACTTTTATGTAAATGTACATTTAAAATTCCATTGTGCAAACCAGACTTGCAGAGGTGGCTCTATTCAAGGTAATTGCTTATAGAATTAACATGATTACTTTGAACCTGGTTTGTTAAGGATTTTTACATTTTTCTATTTTCTCATTTTTTATTTATTTTAGAAGCAGCCTCGCGATGTTTGTGGAAAGAGGAAAACGTAAGTCCTGGACCTCACGACACTTGCAAAAACACATAGTTAGTAGTACATACAGTTCATTAAGATAGGACCATGTCAAACACACATGCAGCGTCTGAATTTTTGAATCACAAACTACTGTGGTTATTGATTGGATCGGATCAGATTCAATATTTAGGGCATGTCCGGAACTGGCTCTCTGACTTCACCGAGAACACCAAGGCTGGACTCCCAGGCTGCCCTGCTCAAAATAAACATTCGAGGGGCTTAAAAACTATGGCACTGACGAGGGCGGTGCACTGGACTTTTATCCAAGCAAGAGACTGTCCACAAAGACTGTCCACAAAGACTGTCCACAAAGACTGTCCACAAAGTTAAGATGAGAGACTGTCAGCAAAGCAAATGCAAAGATTTTGTCAAAAAGGTCATCAAAGGTCATCAAACACACATGACCAGAATATGCGGTCACTGGATGCTCTGAAAAGAGTGGTCTGAGCACATTCTCCAACAAGAAAATGAGAACAGGTCCTGAAGTCACCCACGCCAACTGTCCAGCTGAAGGTCATGCCCCCCGTATGGATCTGTGAAGATCTGTCAATAATCCTGGTATCGTGTTTCAAAACTGCAGTCTGCTTAATTTTATTTAATGTAACACATTCTCATGATATGGCCTGCTAGAGCAAGGCCACAGAATTTGTAGTTTATATTATGTGGGTCTGACGACTTATTTTTCCACTTCCAGTAACTTCGTGATGGTACAGAGATAATGATCCCAGCTCATAACCCTGAAACAAGTTAATGTTTATATTTTCTTTTACAGATTAAAATTGTGTCTCCACAAACATTCATGCAAAAGTTTTGTGGAGCTGAAGGAAGGATAGCAATTGTCCTTGAACTGACTGAGTGCGTTTTGGTGGGTCTGGTTTGCCACAAGGAAGTTATTGTTAAAACAATTTTTATAGCTTTATGCTTTAAATCTTAGATTGTTATTTATACCATACCACTTTATTTATAGAGCACTTTGGCGGACGCGGGCCAACCAAGGTGCTGTACGATAGAAACAAGCCAAGCAGACAGGAAAACAAAACAAAAAAAAAAGGGGAAGAGAAAGTGTTCCTAGAAATAACTAATAATAATAAAGAATATATCACTAATAACATTAATGAAGGCTCATAAAAGGAAACAGCTCATTCATTGATTAGATGATCAGTTATACAAAAAATAACTTTTTAGATTTTTATATTCAACAGCATAGCCATTTAAAGGATCATTTAAGAAGCACGTTGTACTGTAGGATAAATCAGATAAACCTACAAACCACATTGCTTTATGTATGTTGTTTAATAAACAGGTATGTATATGTCATTTGATAAACAGGTATTTATTTTTTAACAGATCCAAAGAGAAAAGATGGGGGACGCCCTGGAGTTTTGGATCTATTCAAAAGGTTGATTTGAAAGGTTGATTTTGAAATGTGGTGGTTCTATATTTTTAAAACACGACTGACCCTGACTATAGACTGGACTTATTTTGAGAACATGAACCATGTATATATTGTGAATTCTTTATTACTACAGCGCTGTATGTATATATATATATATATGTTTATGGCTGTATGTCTATATGTATATGTGTATGTGTATTATATGTATATATATATATATATATATATATATATATATATATATATGTATGTATGTATGTATGTATATATATGTGTGTATATGTATGTATGTATGTATGTCTATACGGCTGTATGTCTGTCTGTACGTATATGTCTGTCTATGTCTGTATGTATGTTTAGCCTTTTTCCACAGACTATGAAAAAGGTAAAGTATTTTAAGTGAGTATAAATCGTCTCCTGTCTCCTGCTACAATGATCATGCTAATTACGAACAACTTACTAATTAAAAACTAACCTCAAATCAAAGTGAGTGATTACTCATTTTCACTGAAGAATGAAATCATTTGTTGTTGTGTTGTTTTTTGCCATTAAATACAAATGTTTTAGATAGTAAGAATGGAATTTTATTTTAAGTTTAAAGAAACAATTATTATTATAGCCAATTACAGAATTTAGTTTAAGTTAACAGATTTGACTCACTAAGGAGTTACCAACAATTGGCAAACCCACAGTTTGACCTTCCCCAGACCACAAATGGCTCATGGGATCCGAAGGCCTTAGTTTTATTTGACAAATTGCAAGTTTTTTGGTGTCCAGTTCTCCTCTCAAAAAGACTACAGGTTTCCGGAACTCCTTCAGGAGGAGTTGCCAGTGATGCCAGTGAATCCCGCCTTGACTCGAGGTCCTGCTAGGGACGGCTGCAAACGAGGGTGGACGGGACCCCTACAGGTGGAGGAAAGGACACGTCATCTTCTCGAGAGAAAAAGCAGCAGCTGTTACATCTGAGTGACCGGTGCTCCCCTGAAGGAGAAGTTTGGAACGATCGCTGAGCCAGATTTTGAGATGGATCTGGTCAGAGCAAAGCTCCCCATTTTGTCGAGACATGTGGCTTGACTACACTATGCCACACACAATTCAGGGTTGCGACCTGCTACTGTGCCCACAATTCATGCCTGAATGGACTAAACAACAGACAGCTGGACAAGACTGAAGCCATCGAACTGCCTGATGCCCTCCACCCACAAGGCGCACAAAAAGCTCTCCCCAAAGAAAAGAATGAACTTTGACAGAAACCCAAGAAGAGAAAAGACTTGAACAAAAAGCTCTCCCCAAAGACAAAATGAACTTTGACTAAAACCCAAGAAGGAAAAGACTTGAACAAAAAGCTCTCCCCAAAGAAAAGAATGAACTTTGACAGAAACCCAAGAAGAAAAAGACCCGCACAGAAACTCACAGAAGAGGAAGACTTGAACAAAAGCTCCCCCCCAGAAGAAAAAAAGACTCTTCTCCCCCCCAGGATGAAATGAACTTATTCCACACACAAAGAACTTCCCCCCCCCAGATGAGATGGACTTGGACCCAACAATGAAAAACTGGACTTATTCCACACACAAAGAACCCCCCCTCCCCCCAGATGACATGGATTTGTGCCCAACAATTTCTGCCACAAACAAATCCCCAAGGAACAGAAAGAACGTGTTCTGAAAACGGGGCACTCCCTCCCCAGGAAAGACACTGAAATTACCCTCCCACACCAAAAACAAAAAAAGAAAAAAGGGATGGATGCTGTGAAGAAGAATGGTTGATCTATTTCATTTTTTAAGTTCAAACCGGTTGTTTTTACTTTCCTGGGCAATAGTTGATATCAAAGAAGTTTCAAACTTATTTTATTTTTGTGCCCATAAAGGGCTATTTTGTTGTGTGTTTGAGAATTATTTCCCACATCTTTGAAAGTGTATGAGTTCTATTTAATTGTTTAAGACAAATTAGATTGGTTCTGGCTAAAAACAAATTAGATTGGTTCTTTTTTGGTTAAAACAAATTAGATTGGTTTTTTGGTTAAAACAAATTAGATTGGTTCTTTGGTTAAGACAAATTAGATTGGTTCTTTTTATTTTAAAACAAATTAAATAGCTTATTTCTTTTATTTGTTTAACACAAATAGATTAGTTCTTTTTATATATATATGTTTCTTCTCAAAAGTTCTATTTCTTTGGAAAAAGCTTAGTTTTTGTGGGTAAATAGACTAATCCCTGCTAAATATATTATTCCTTTTAAAACTTTTGACATAAGCCATAAAGTGAGACCATACTCATTGCAAAATTCTCCTCAAAATCAAAATCTTTATTTCTCACAAATATTGAAATAAGTCATGCAATATGACAATCATCACCACAGAGTTATCCAAAACTTTATATCTCTCAAACCATCCTAAAAATGTGATCCTGAATTTGTCAGGGCGTTACTGTGGAGGCACGGGACGGTGGTGTGAGTTTTTGCCCCTAATTAGAAATTCGGCCTCAGGGGATGTTTTTCCGCACCGCTCACCTGATTGATAATGATCAGTTTATATATGATAAAGAGGATGAAATGATGGAGATGTTCAATATTTATCATCTAAAACTAATTACTCTGACCCAATAATTATAACCCAGCTCACTTATATCAAATATTCTCTGTTCCCTTTAAACACTTATATTTGATAGTACAAACATGTTGTTTACTTTGCTCCTTGATACAGAAAAGACAGTCTCCTAGCCTTGACAATATTTGGATTAGATGTTCTTGTAGGATCAGAACCATGACTTGTTTGTTTTATCTGTAAGACGTCAGAGCTTGTCAAACTCCACCTGCTTCTTGTTTAAATAGCTTGTCATGTCCAGTACAATTTGGAATTGTGCAGGACAATGTATTTGAGACCAAACTAGTTTCAAAGGACATTAAAAGCCCTTCCCCCTTGCAAGGTTGTTTGTCTGATTTAACACTGTTCTCTTGTTTATCTTTGTGTGGTTTTTATTAAGGTAACAGGGGTTTAAAATCCCCATCAATTTCATCTCATCTTTTGTTTATATGTTCTTAATTTCATGTGTACAGCACTTTGTTGCAGCTGTGGTTTTTTTTAATGGCTTTATAAATAAAGTATAATTGTTATTTTTATGTTTTAGTTCAATTTTTAGTGTATTTGCGATCGCTCCCAACGCGCAGCCGGCAAAAATTAAACGAGCGGACTCCCGGCATAGGGACCGGCGGCAACGGGACACTGCTTCTGGCGGATGGAGCGGAGCTTCAATTGTACAGCCTCGTTGCAGCGTCCCAGCAGCCTCACAGCAGCGAGGACCTTCTCCTTATGGATTAATTTACGGGAGACACTTGGTGAACTTTGTGTTGTCTTGACTGGAACAGCGATAACTCCCAAAATCGCCGCGTGCAACGAGCGGAGCTGGCAAACACCGGAAGAGGAACAAGCTAACATTAGCATCGGATTCGGGAGGTCTAATGCTAAAAGGAGCAGCAAATTGCGGCGCGCTCAGACGGGTTTCGGTAAGTTATCTTAAGCTAGCACTAACAGTAAGTCAAATGAGTAATAAAAAAAGAGCTAATTTTAAAACAACAACACATTACAGATACTGGCTGTTACAGAGGGCGTAAACAGATCTTTGAAGGGCGTGGACTTCAGAACTTCTATCAGAAACCGGTCGTTCAAAACGAAAGTTAAAAATGGCAGAATTAAAAAGGGTATAATTGATTATCTAATAATTATTTTGTGCATTAAATTGAAGGAATAGGGTCTGGATATCCCACAGAAATACCATAAAAATTTAAAAAACACATCTGAGGTCCCCTTTAAGGTAGATGGAGTGAGGACAGAGGATGCAGAGGACAGAGATGGAGGAGGATGACTCTCTGTGGAGACCCCTGAAGAAGAAGAAATTTAATCTTTACTTCATCAGGCAAACCTAGCTGAAACCACAGATCTCGTTTTAAACAGGGCCTGCGTCTGACGGCAGCCTAACATGCTGGGAGAAAACCAGAGTCAACCCCCCCCCCCCATACACACACACACACACACACAAATATGAGAACAATTAATCCCCACACAGAAAGACCCCATGTCTAGTACACGACTTGAACCCAGGATGTAGTCTTCATTCTTGGCAAACATTTTCCACTAACTCAAGTTGAAGAGGTTGATTGTGTTCAGAAGCACCAACACAACAACATTAGAGAAGTTCTTGTGTTCTGTCCAAAAAACACAACAACATCTGGTTTCAGGGAGTTTTAAATTGTTGTGGAGCTATAGGCTCAGCAGCTGGAAGACCTCCCTGAAGTATTTATCACAGAACAGGTTGGTGACGGGATGTGACTCCACAAAAGACCAGGGTGAAACACAAACCTCCTTCTTCCCCTTGAGACCAAACTGTCCTAAAAATGTCCTTTGATGTGGATTGAATCCACTGGATTCATCCTCCACTCTGATGGCTCTGAGGAAGACATGTTTTCAACACGACACGGCAGTCTGAGTTTACACACAGAATATTAGCTCAATATCTGCCAAACTGACAGAGTTAGTTGTTTGTGTTCTGCAGGTTTTATCAGCTGTGGCACTCGTCTGGACTCGAGCTGACTCCAACGTTTTATTCAAATCCATCCAGTGATTCATGAGATATTCTGCTAACAGACAGAGATGACTCATTCCCAAGTTTTGAAATTAAATATTAAATCGTTAGCTCTTAGAGTATAAGTTGAGGATGACTCTCAGCTACTACCACACTAAAGTTTAGCTCATTGCCTGTAAAAATGGACTACGTACATTGTATTAAGTTATTTTTGTGTCATTTAGAGTTGTAAAGTTAATGAGTTGCACATCTAGTGAACATTAAAAGTGTGTCCAACAGTTCTCTAGATATTTTGCTAACACAGAAACACATTGTGTATGTTTTTGTATTGTTTTTGTACTATTAGCGTTATCTTAGTTTAGAGTATTTCTTGGTTCATATCTTCAGAGTCAGAGTCAGAGAGAGAGTCAGAGAGTCTTTATTGTCATTTGCACCGCATGTGGTACATGTGATGAAAACGAGATTATGTACACGAGGTCCCAGTTACATCCAACAACAAATGAAAGAGAAAAACAGTAATAACATCTAGAACTAACTAAGAAAAACATCAACTAGTAATACACTAAGCCTAATATAGTGGGAATAAACAGCAGCACGAACATGAGTTTGTATGAGCAGATGGTCACAGATGAACACAGATGAACACAGCAACAAGAAAACAGATCAGCATCAGCATGATGTGATATTTTGCAGTGTTTATTTTTTATTTTATTTTTATTTATTCATGAGTCTAACAGCCTCAGGGTAGAAGCTGTTCCTCAGTCTAGTGGTTCTACACTTGATGCTCCTCAACCTCCGTCCTGAGGGGAGTGGGGCAAAGAGTGAGTGTGCTGGATGAGTGAGGTCTTTCATGATGCAGGTGGCTCTTTTCCTGCATCTGGAGGTGTAAATGTCTGTGATGGTGGGGAGACTGACTCCAACAGACTTCTGTGCAGCCTTCACCACTCTCTGTAGAGCTTTCCTCTCTTCAACTGTGCAGCCTCCATGCCACACGTTGATGCTGGAGCACAGGATGCTCTCCACTGCACACCTGTAGAAGGAGGTGAGGACTGGGCTGCTCAGACCAGCTCGTCTCAGCCGTCTGAGGAAGTAGAGTCTCTGATGACCTTTCTTGATCAGGCTGGTGGTGTTGTTGCTCCAGCTGAGGTTATCATTCATGTGTACACCCAAGTATTTGTAGCTGGAGACCACTTCCACTGCAGACCCACCTATTTTCAGTGGGGCATGGGTGTGTTTGTTCCTTCTGAAGTCCACAATCATCTCCTTTGTCTTCTTCACATTCATGTGAAGATTATTCTCTTTGCACCAGCTCTCCAGGTGTTCCACCTCCTGTCTGTAGCTGGACTCATCATTGTTTGTGATGCATCCCACCACCGCTGTATCATCTGCAAACTTAACAATATGACAGCCTGGAAGTGTGGCTGTACAATCATATGTGAGCAGAGTGAACAGAAGGGGGCTCAGCACACATCCCTGAGGAGAGCCAGTGCTGAGGGTTATGGTGGAGGAGGAGAAGTTGTGGATCTTCACGGACTGTGGTCTGTCTGTTAAGAAGTCTAGTACCCAGTTACAAATAGAGGGGCTTAGTCCAAGTGTAGATAGTTTGTCTATCAGAGTTTGGGGGATCATGGTGTTGAAGGCAGATGTGAAGTCCACAAAGAGCAGACGCACGTATGAGTCCTTCTGATCCAGGTGGGTGAGAGCAGTGTGGACCACGGAAGAAATGGCGTCCTCTGTTGATCGGTTCTCACGGTATATCTTACATCTTATTACGGTTTTTCTTTTACATTCTTTTTGTTGATGTAACTGGGACCCAGTGTACATAATTTCGTTCCACCACATGTGCCACATAAGATGCGAATGACAATAAAGAAACCTTGACCTTGACACGCGACAATAAGATTATCAATAAACAGGAAGTGGGGTTTATATTCAGTTTTTAAAAAGTAAAAGTCCCAAAGCAAACGTTTTTAATGAGAAAGTACAGTATTTAGTAAAAGAAAGAAAACACCAGTCTTGTTCATGTGTTTTCATCATCCAGTAAAGCAGGCTCTGAAACAGGTGAGGCTGAGGCTCCGCCCCCGAGCCGGTTCTGTCTTCTGATTGGCTGATTCGAACAGCGTAGCCCTTAAATACAGCTGCTGCAGTCGCGGAGACTCATTTAATTGATTTATCAAATCGAGCTGCTATCTGTGGAAATAAACACGATAAACTACAAAATCAGACCCGGACGTTCCTAGTGAAGAACTTTGTTTGGTGTTAACAACTCTTTCGGTAAGTGTGAAACTTTATGTGTCATTGTGGAGACACGAAGAAAAGTTGTTTCTAGCTGTTTCTGCCGTGTTTCCTTCGTGGAGGCGTTTCTGCACTTCGGAGGAAAATATTGTAACGACCCTGTGTTTGGTTCTGCTTTGGGTCCAAGTATTTCTGTGTATTTGTTCAGTTGTACTGTACTGTGTTCTGTTGAGCTGTTGTGATTCTGTTGTCCCCCGCTCTCATGTGTTGGATTGGTCGTGGGGGCAGGAGAGGGGTAGGAGCAGGGAGGAGGGACCGGAAAAAGAGAGACGAAGAAGAAGAGCCCGGTGTGTGTGTTGTTGTTAGCAGGCAGCTAGCAGTGTGTTCGCTCGCGTGTGTACCGCGTTTTCTGTTAAGGCGTGAGCTGTAGCCTCGGTAATAGCAGCTCGTCCCTGTTTCTGAATAAACCCCGTTTGGCTGGACTCCGTCTGCTGTGTTGGCGTCATTACATTGGTGTCAGAAGTAAACCAACGCTACCGAGCTGAGTGAGTACTACTGGCTCGTCGCCTCCACCCGCGACATCAGCATCATGGACGGAGCGCTCGCCCAGGTGAAAATTAAAGCGGAGGGAGTAGAGGACGAAGAGGCTCGGAGAGAGGGGTTCACTAAAATAACTCAGGCGACGGCTGCTCCGCACAGCTCTGCAGCGAGCATGGCTGCCGAAGCAGGACTGAAGACCGGCGGGGGGGCGGGTCCGTCGACGCCATTTTCCCCAAGCGCGCCAAAAGATTCACATGGCGGCAGCCATGACAGTTACGTCGTCCAAAACGTCACCGTCCCGTTGAAGACGCCCAAGTACTCTGGTAGGTCCAGCTGGGAGGCCTTCCATGCACAGTTTGAGCTGCTGGCTCATGCAGGGAGGTGGACAGCAGAGCATAAAGCCCTGCAGCTGGCTCTCTGCCTACAAGATGATGCACTGGACTGCTTATTATTGTTAAGCTCAGAGGACAGAAAAGACTATGATGCACTAGTCGGAGCTTTAAAGAGGCGTTTTGGACAATGTGTGCAACCAGACATTTTTAAAAATAAACTCTGCAACAGGAGCAGGTTGCCAGGTGAACCCCTGCGTGTTTTGGCTAATGACATTGAGAGCCTCACACGCAGAGCCTATTCACACATGCAGTCAGGGGTCCAGAATGAACTAGCAAAAGATCAGTTCATCAGAGCCCTGGCACCACCGGAGCTGCGTGTGCAGGTTCAACTGATGCACCCCCGATCCCTGCAAGATGCATTGGACTTAGCAGTGGAGAGAGAGTGTTTGCTGGGAGTAGCAGCGGGAAACGACCTGAGAGGACAACCACCGGCATGCAGATCTGCGGAGGGGGCAGAGCTGAACCAGGAGAAACCTGCTTGGGTCTCGGAGCTGACAGAAATGGTCCGAGCGGTGGCACTGCAGTCGACGCGGGACTCCTCCGCACCCCCGGCCGTTTGTTGGGGCTGTGGCCAACCGGGACACCTCCTGAGGCGGTGTCCTAAAACAGTCAAGACGCAGGGAAACGACACGGGGTCTGCGGGGGGGAGGAATCGCAGATCCCGACCGTAGCCTCCACACCTCCATCGCCAGTGGGCGGGGGCCGACAGCTCGAACAGGGGGCCCGAGCCCAGAATCCCTCCGAAATTGACTCCGCCCTCGACCAAGCGACCGTGGTTGTGGTGGTCGGCCGCACATGTGTTGGAGACTTTTGTTATGTCCCCGTCTCAGTGGAAGGGTTTCCATGCACGGCCCTGATTGACACTGGTTCCACGGTAACACTAGTGAGGCCCGAGATGGTACCGGACTGGACTCTGATCCAACCCACCACAGTGCAGCTGCGCACAGTCACTGGGGACATGGCACCTATGAAGGGGAGGGGGACAATGACTTTTAATGTAGGTGGCCGATCTATCACCCACCCTGTGTGGGTAGCAGAGGTGCAGGACATGTGCATATTGGGGCTGGACTTTTTAAGGGCTGCGGGGTGCCAGTTGGATTTGGGTGTGGGGACATGGAGCTTCAAGGAGGGGCCTCTCATTCCACTGTTGCCCGTAGCTCCTGATCACACCCCCACGGGTCCTGTGGCCCGCTACACAGAACCGCAGATTGCAGCTGTCGAGCACATCCCACCTCAGCCCAGCCAGATTGCTGCCACCATGGCTCCCGCACCTGCGAGCCCTATGCACCCAGTGTGGGTGCCCCAGGAGACTGAAGACGCTGCAGTGACCTTGGTGCGGAAGATCTGGGCGGAAAACTGTAGGGGTTTAGACACTCGGCAGCAGGAACAACTGTTGCAGCTGCTCATGGACTTTAAGGACATTTTTGCCCTAAGTGAAGACCAGGTGGGGCGGACTCGTTTGGTGGAACATGACATCCTGACGGGAGGTGCACGCCCAATAAAATGTCATCCCCGCCGGCTTCCCCTGGCCCGTCAGGAAGCATGTGACAGGGCAGTGTCAGACATGCTGCAGGCTGATGTTATCGAGCCTTCAAACAGTCCCTGGGCGTCTGCTGTTGTCATGGTGCCCAAAAAGAATGGAGAGTGGCGTTTGTGTGTTGATTACAGACCACTGAACGGGGTGACTGAGAAAGACTCATATCCACTGCCTAGGGTCGATGAGTCACTAGACCTGGTGTCCGGCTCCAACTGGTTCTCGTCTCTGGACCTTCGGAGCGGTTATTACCAGGTCCCCCTAGCAACAAGTGCCAGACCTAAGACTGCTTTTTGTACGGGGCGGGGACTCTGGCAGTTTAAGGTGCTCCCGTTTGGACTGTGCAATGCACCTGCCACCTTTTCCAGGCTGATGGACCAGACGCTGGCTGACATTCCTCGCCAGGAGTGTCTGGTGTATCTGGATGATATACTGGTCCATGGCGCCTCTTTTGCAATGGCTCTGGACTCACTCTGTAGAGTGCTGGAGAGAATTAGAGCTGCGGGCCTGAGACTCCACCCAGATAAGTGTCACTTTATGCAACAAGAGGTGTCGTTTCTGGGCCACCGAGTCGGCAGAGAGGGGATCGGCACAATGGAGGACAAAGTAAAGATGGTGGCAGAGTGGCCAACCCCCACGACTCAGAGAGATCTTAAAAGCTTCCTGGGACTGGCTTCTTATTACAGGAGGTTTGTGCGGGGGTTCGCAAGTATAGCAGCCCCCCTTTTCCAACTACTCCAGAAGAACAGAGACTATGTGTGGACTGAACAGTGCCAGGGAGCGTTTGACCGCCTGAGGCAAGCTCTGACTGAGTCCCCAGTCCTCGCTCCTGCAGACCCTTCCCTCCCCTTCATCCTCGACACGGATGCAAGTGGCGTGGGGGTTGGGGGGGTCCTGTCCCAGCTGGGGAAGGAGGGGGAGAGAGTGGTGGGTTATTTCAGCAGGGCCTTTAACAAAGCTGAGAGGCGCTACTGTGTGACAAGGCGAGAGCTGCTGGCGGTGGTACTTTCTCTACGCCATTTTAAGTACTACCTGTGTGGCTTATCATTCACGATCAGGACTGATCACTCTGCCCTCCAGTGGCTGATGTCTTTTAAAGAACCTGAGGGTCAGGTGGCCCGGTGGCTGGAGGAGCTGCAATCCTACAACTTCTCTGTCATTCATCGGGCCGGAGCCAAGCACGCCAATGCCGATGCCCTCTCCCGCCGGCCTTGCGCTGCAGAGGGGTGCAGTTACTGTGACCGGAGGGAGAGGTTGGAGGAGGAACAGCTGCATCGGAACCATCGAGGATCAGGTCAGAGTGACTTGGCGATCTGCAGAGAGCTGCAGGTGGTTGGCACGGACAGCTGGAGGCACCATCAGGAACAAGACCCTGACATCCAACCTGTGTTGCAGTGGGTGGAGAGGCAACTGAAGCCGCCGTGGGAGGAGGTTGCTGGACTCTCGCTGGCAACTAAAGGGTTGTGGTCCAAGTTTGAGGCTCTGCGACTGGAAGATGGAGTACTGCAGAGGTCATGGAAGAACCCTTCCACAGGTGAGGAGCGGTGGCAAATTGTAGTCCCAAAAGGCCTGAAAGACGTAGTCCTGCAGGGCGTGCATGGAGCGTCTGGGTCTGGACATTTTGGTGTCACAAAAACTCTCCGTCGCCTCCGACAGGGGTTTTATTGGGGCCAGTGTAGGAGGGATGTGGAGGATTTCTGCCGCTGCTGTGACCTCTGCACGGCACGGAAGGGGCCGACGGGTCAGTCTCACGCTCGCCTACAACAGTTTGTTGTAGGAGCCCCGATGGAACGAGTGGCCGTGGACATAATGGGCCCCCTACCACGCTCAGACAGGGGAAACTGTTATGTCCTGTCGGCTATAGACTATTTTACAAAATGGCCGGAGGCGTACGCCATCCCTGATCAGGAAGCAGAGACTGTGGCAGATGCTTTGGTTGGGGGCCTGATTAGCAGGTTTGGGGTACCAGACAGTATTCATAGTGACCAGGGGAGAAATTTTGAGTCACGGGTGTTTTCTACCATGTGCAGCCGCCTTGGCATCCACAAAACAAGAACGACACCATTACATCCCCAGAGCGACGGCCTAGTGGAAAGGCTCCACCGCACTCTGGGACAGCAGTTGGCCATCCTCACAGCAGAGCATCAGCGGGACTGGGACGAGCACCTGCCACTGGTGCTAATGGCATGCCGCTCAGCTGTACAGGACTCCACGGCATGCACCCCATCGCTCCTCATGTTGGGGAGGGAGCTGCGCACACCAGCCGAACTGTCCTTCGGGCGCCCGCCGGATGCACCGGATGTTCCAGCGGGTCCCGAGTATGCCCGGAAACTTCAGGACAGGTTAGAGACGGCCCATGCGTTTGCCCGGAGGCAACAGGAGCAAGCAGGCATGCGCCAGAAACGGAACTATGATGTAAGGGCTAAGGGCCGACACTTCACTCCAGGGGAGCTGGTCTGGGTGTACAACCCTCGTAGGAAGAAGGGACGGTGCCCGAAGCTGGACAGTCAGTGGGTGGGTCCCTGCAGAGTGTTGGAGCGCCTGGGGGAGGTGGTCTACAGAGTTCAGATGCCCCAAAACAGGAGAAGAGTAGCTCTGCACAGGGACAGGTTGGCCCCCTATCAAGGCAGGTCTGCACCTCAGTCCCCAGAAGGCCAATGGTCAGGGTCTCTGGTGCGTCCGCCAACCTCCCCAGAAGCCTTATCACCGACATCGAATGATGCCCCGGCCCCAGAGCCTGTAGCGCCGCTGGGAGCTCGCCCGCAGCGGACGAGGAGGGCTCCAAGACGGTTTGATGACTTTGTTTGTCCCCTCGTGGGCGAGGGACTCAGTAGTGGGGGGGTAGTGTAACGACCCTGTGTTTGGTTCTGCTTTGGGTCCAAGTATTTCTGTGTATTTGTTCAGTTGTACTGTACTGTGTTCTGTTGAGCTGTTGTGATTCTGTTGTCCCCCGCCCTCATGTGTTGGATTGGTCGTGGGGGCAGGAGAGGGGTAGGAGCAGGGAGGAGGGACCGGAAAAAGAGAGACGAAGAAGAAGAGCCCGGTGTGTGTGTTGTTGTTAGCAGGCAGCTAGCAGTGTGTTCGCTCGCGTGTGTACCGCGTTTTCTGTTAAGGCGTGAGCTGTAGCCTCGGTAATAGCAGCTCGTCCCTGTTTCTGAATAAACCCCGTTTGGCTGGACTCCGTCTGCTGTGTTGGCGTCATTACAATATAGTAAAAAAAAGAAGAAGCTTTGCGTGTTTTCTGTGTGTTTTTAAAACGTGTGTCACACTGAGACGTTTTCTGTGTCAATAATTTGCTCATAGTTGATGGAAAATTATCATTTTGAGTCAAAGTTTAACTTTACATCTTGATTAGCTAGCTTCAGCCTCAAGCTAATGAGACGTTGCAGTTAACTTATGTTTGAGGTAGTTTGTTATTTTTACACTTTAAAAGGCTCAACAATATCATGCTTGGTTGAAAACTATTTTTAACCACGAGTCTGTTTTATTCACCTTCTAGTCTTCTATTTAATTGGTTTTGATGGGAGTACAGTACTGTATTCCACTTGTCTGACGCATGCGCACTACTCCTGATTCCTGATTGACAGCTGGTGTATGTAGTTCAGATGATTAGTTCATGTTTTTATATGTTCTGTATTAGTTTATATTTACTCTGAAGGCTGTCTGCTGGATGATGATCATGTTGTTGTTTCTGGTGGATCTTGTTTCTTCCTGTTGGTGCAACTTTGGCACCAGGACAATGAAGATGGACATGTTATGTCCTGACTTCCTGTTGGAAGAGGGATGAAGACAAGGGGTTGACAGGTGCTTCCTGTAGAGGGGCTACTTGGTATAAAGTAGTTTGTTTTTATTTTTTATAAAGACTTCTGCACAGATGTTGAAGTCTTGGTTTCAGGTGAATAAATTGGTGTTTGTTGCGTCTGTTACATGATTAGAGATCATGTTGGTACTTTTTGGGGGTTGTCTTGTTTTGTTGAGAGCTGGTAAATTTGGATCATATTACACCCATTCTCCATAACCTCCATTGGCTTCCTGTCACCTACAGAATTAAGTACAAAACTGCTCTAATTACACATCAATGCTTACACGGAACTTCACCTGATTAAAGGACGTTCTTGCACCATATTCATCCACCCGTTCTAATGTCGTAATTAGCTCCGCCCTTTAGCTCCGCCTATTGGATCTCTCCCCACGTGTCAGCGCCCTACTGAAAACCTTTTAGTCCACGCCCACCTAACGGATGGGCCCACCCCTCGGGTCGATAAAACCCCTCGACCGAGGTGAATCTGCCTCTTCTTCATTCAGCCCGAATGAGAACCTTCGTCAATTTCCAGAAAAATTCATCTATATCAACTCATCAGAAAAAATGGCAAGACTCTGTCCTAAGTACAAAGCTGACATGATCTTCAGCTTTGACAAACACGACGTCTGCGAGGGTTGCCTGGGACCCGAGCACGCGGTCCCGGACAACGAGTGCCCCTTCTGTGCGATCACAGAACGGTAATCTCCTTCACATTCCACAAACCAAATTAAGGACCATGGGAGACCGGGCATTCTGTAGCCATTTTCGCATAGGCCAGCCTTCAATGGCCCGGGCCGCCCCATGGTGGCTCTGGGCCACCCGCGTTCATTACGCATTTGCCGCAGAGCCGCCTTGAAGTGGGTGGGCAGTTCTCTGGAAGTGGGTGGGGTGCTCTCTTCACGTGGGTGGAGTGTTCGTGTTTTAAGAGAGGAGACTCCGCTAAAAAAAAATTGTTAGCTGGATATATATACTGTATATTAGTGTTTCTGAGTTTAATTTTTGTTGTTAATAACTGATCACAAATCAGCTTATGTTACAACGTAAATAACAACGAAGCGCGCACCCATTTCCGCCTTTCAGCGCGACTTGAATGTCATTAAAATATAACTAATATTGTCTAACTGTTGCGCGCAGCCAGGGTTTTAAAATATAACTAATAATCTCTAACTCCTTTGCGTAGCTAGAATGTCAAGAGCGGTGATTCCTTCATAAGCAACGTGAACTCCCAAAAAAAACAATCCGCCGCCGTGGCTTACAGCGTTAATGCTGTTGTATCTTGACCAGACGAAGTGGGTTCGCGTCCCACCTGGGACAATGTTTTTTTTTACGTTTGTCTTTTATTGGAGTAAATAAAAAGGAGTTTGTTTGGTAGATAAAAAGGAGTTTGTTTGGTAAAATGCTTAACAAAACTCCTTTTTATTTACTCCAATAAAAGACAAACGTAAAAAAAAACATTGTCCCAGGTGGGACGCGAACCCGCTTCGTCTGGTCAAGATACAACAGCATTAACGCTGTAAGCCACGGCGGCGGATTGTTTTTTTTGGGAGTTCACGTTGCTTATGAAGGAATCACCGCTCTTGACATTCTAGCTACGCAAAGGAGTTAGAGATTATTAGTTATATTTTAAAACCCTGGCTGCGCGCAACAGTTAGACAATATTAGTTATATTTTAATGACATTCAAGCCGCGCTGAAAGGCGGAAATGGGTCCGCGCTTCGTTGTTATTTACGTTGTAACATAAGCTGATTTGTGATCAGTTATTAACAAAAATTTAACTCAGAAAAACTAATTCAGCTAACAATTGTTTTAGGGGTTTCTGTAGTTAAATTTGAATGAAATTCAACCCTCGCGCTGAGGTTGTTTGAATGAGTCCCGCCCCTGCTGCAAACAACGAATCAAATGAGAGCAGTACATGACGTGAAACTGGGTCCGTGGGGCTCGGCCCGATAGAACCACGGTGGAGATGGTTCCAGAACAACGGTGGATCCCGGGCGGAAAAGGTAAATGCGAACACGCCGAACCCGGGTTAGAAGCTGGGAGAGCCGGGGAGGGCTGGCCAATGCGAAAACGGCTTGTGTGGCTGCCCCCCGCCTATGGAACTCCCTCCCTGATGACCTGAGAGCTCCACAGTCACTGGTTGACTTTAAAGGGGACCACATATTGCTTTTTAAAATTTTTATGGTATTTCTTTGGGGTTAAAAAACAGTGTTCATTCAATTTAATACACAAAATAATTCTTAGATAATCAATTATACCCTTTTTAATTCTGCCATTTTTAACTTTCGTTTTGAACGACCGGTTTATGATGAGGAGGTCTTGTGGCACGCCCTTCAAAGATCTGCTCACATTAACTCCGCCCTCCAAAGGCAGACGAGGAAGTCTGAACTCACTGCACGTTTCTTTTGCCTCCTTCTGACTCTCCCTCCTTCTGCCTGTGGCGCAGCTGTAGGGGAGCAAAGCACACACACACACAAGCACAGCAGCACAGCGGGGGCTTTTTTATCTGTGTCCCTCCGAGGAGCACGTGCGGGCCGGCACACATACACACACACACACACTCACAGCGGGCTTTCTTTTTATCAACACTACCTGACGCTCTGATGGAATTAAATAGGAGCTCCAAGTGATCTTGGCTCAGGCTGAACCTGTACAGTATGTGAGGACACACACACACGCGCGCACACACGGGTTTGGTTGCGTTAAGTAGTCTGTCCTGCTAATGACACATAAACCAACACACACACACACACACAGAACATGCGCATCTGTTCCCATCTGAAAACTATCAATTTTAAATCCATTATCTGCGCCACGAGGGTCAGAGAGTTAGCTGGCTAGACTCTGTGACATTTTTAGCCATGAAATCAGGAAAAACAACCGTCAACTCTTTTATACTGGAGTGGGTTGAGCCGCACCAGGGGTTGCTAGGTGAGGGGGCTGGACTCAGGTTCGAGGTGGGTTGTCCTCGCGCCTGTGACGTAACAGGCGCGATGATTTCAAAACGAAACCTATCTTATCAGTATCAAATATATTTCTCATAAATCTGTAATTGCTATTTTTGCCTAAATATGTTACTATAAAAAACTTTACATTAGATTTAGTTTATGCACTAAATATTAAGTCTTAATGGTGACCTTGTGGAACACCACAGGTTATTCTCATTTATTTCAATATCAAAACTTTTAATAAAAATATTACCAACTCGATTTGCAACACTTATGTGTATTTCTCACATTTTGATCAATTATAATTTAAACTTGAAAGCTCAAGCTTCCAGCTGCTCAAATATTGTTCTTTAAATTTCTAGAAGTTAAAATAAAAACAGAAACTTATTTCAAAATGATGCTTTAATTTGCTTCACAGTTTTTATCAAAATGACATAAAAAAGTGAACGGCATTAGTTTAAACATTGCACGTTGCCCACTCTGGAAAAGACTGGTCCTCTGGTGGTGGTCCAAACATCACGGAGCAGCAGGAAGCTGAGC
>JBBPBX010062473.1:0-14848 GCA_038048925.1 Garcialebias charrua | reverse complement strand
AAACAGTAGCTAAGGCTTTCCAGTTACTGCAATCCGCTTTTGACATCATCCAGTCAGATTTGTTCCGTCTCAAACTTGTCCTAAATGCTGATAAAACAAAAGGGATGTTTTTTTCAAATAGGAAGGCGGTTCCAGCAGATCCTCCTCTGATTTTATCTTCAAATGGTGTCCCTATTGAGTTTGTTGATTCCTATAAATATCTGGGTATCCTGATTGATTCACATCTCTCTTTTAAACTCCACGTGGAAAACCTAGTGAAGAAACTGAAAGTTAAACTGGGTTTCTTTTTCAGAAACAGATCATGTCTATCACTGAATGTCAGGAAACGCCTTGTGTCTGTGACTTTCCTTCCCTCCATTGATTACGGTGACATTCTCTACATGAATGCTCCTACAAGCACCCTGCGGATGTTGGATGTTGTCTATCATGGTGCACTAAGATTCATAACTGGTTGTGATTATCGTACCCACCACTGCACCCTGTATTCACTGGTTAACTGGACATCATTAACCTCACACAGACTCTTCCACTGGTACATTTTCATCTTTAAATCACTTCTTGGTCTGCTGCCTTCATACATCTCCTCCTACATGTCTTTGCGTGAGTGCAGCTACAGTGTGCACTCTCAGGACATGATTACCTGCAGTGTTCCCTCAGTGAGGACTGAACTTGGAAAAAGGACCTTCTCCTACTCTGCTCCTGCTTCATGGAATATCTTACAAAAACATCTGAAGCTCTCGACCTTGACTTCTCTAAATGGTTAAGTATTTCTTTCTTTTGTTTTTTTCTCTCTTTTGTTTTCTATTGTTTATTGTTTGTTTGTTTATTGTTTAAGGAAATTCTATCACTGCTGTTCATCGTTCTTTAGTTTTAGCAGGTCGCTTTCGTAAATGAGCCCATGAGGTTCAAAAGATTTACCTGACTAAATAAAGGTTGAATGAATGAATGAATATTTCATACAGTAATCTGTAAATGTACTTTAATATTTCATACAGTAATCTGTAAATGTACTTTAATATTTCATGCAGTAATCTGTAAATATACTTTAATATTTCATACAGTAATCTGTAATTATACTTTAATATATGTTTTCCAACATGGCGGCGCGTGCAAACGTTGCGGCTTCTCTCTCTCCCAGCAACACGGTGCTTTCGTCTGTCTTGTCCTGCACGCCGCAATTTGCCGGCACGTCTTTGTCTTGTCTACGTGTTCAAGAACGCAAGTATAGCCGTGAATTCCTGCTTGATGTCGGAAAAACCGCTCATTTGGGAATAAACAGCGAACTCCAGGAGAAGCTACATGAGCTCGAGGAGTTACGTGAGCTTCGTGACTGCGAGCTGCTCTGGAAGCCAGCCCCGACCTTCCCTCCATCGCGCCCGCCGTGGAAGTACCACAAGCGGCGTGACGCTTCACCGCGCCCGCCATGGAAACGCCACAAGCGGCGTGACAGGAAACAGAAGCGGGGTAAACGCGGAGGGATCAGAGCGAGGCTAGCAGCTAGCCCACACAGGCCGGCGATCCCATCCATGGTTCTGGCTAACGTGCGCTCCTTGGACAACAAATTGGATTATATACGCCTGCTACGAACGACACAAAAGACTGTGAGAGACTGCTGTGTGTTTGTATTCACGGAAACGTGGCTCAACAACAACGTTCTGGACCATGCTATTCAGCTGGAGCAGCTAACATGCTACAGAGCGGACCGAACCCTCGAGGGAGGTAAGAGATGGGGAGGGGGGCTCTGTGTTTACATCAACAACGCATGGTGTCGTGATGCTGCTGTGGTCTACAAACACTGCTCACATTTAGTGGAGTTCATGACTATTAAATGCAGACCGTTCTTTTTACCGAGGGAGTTTACAGCTGTTTTGATTGTTGCTGTATATATCCCCCCAAGCTCCAACAGCAAAGATAGAGGTGAGGCACTAAATGAACTATATCTGCACATCAGTGAGCAACAAACAGCCCATCCTGATGCTTTTCTCATCACGGCTGGTGATTTCAACCATGCAGATTTAAAGAGTGTTCTTCCAAAAACATACAGAAACATAAACTTTGCAACAAGAGGAAACAACACCCTGGACCAGGTTTACACCACCATGAAAAATTCCTACAGAGCCATCCCCCTCCCCCACATTGGTGCTTCTGACCATATCTGTGTTATGCTAAAGCCAGCATACAGGCCACTGGTGAAAGTCACAAAACCAGTCCGCAAGCAGATACGAGTGTGGCCAGAGGGGTCTTCAGAGGCACTCCAGGACTGTTTTGACACCACAGATTGGAGTATGTTCAAAGAAGCTGCTACCACAAACAACACCACATGTCTCCAGGAGTACTCAGACACTGTATGTTCATACATCACCAAGTGCATTGATGATGTAACCAACCTTAAAACCATCACTGTTCGGGCTAACCAGAAGCCATGGCTGACAGCTGAGGTTTACAGACTCCTGAGAGCCAGGAATGCTGCCTTCAAAGCGGGAGATCAGGTGGGCCTGAGGGCAGCCAGAAACAACCTGGACCGGGGCATCAGAAAGGCAAAGAAGCAGTATTCTGGGAAAATAGCTCACCGTTTCAAGGACAGCAGGGATACACGCAGTCTGTGGCAGGGAATACAGACCATCACAAACTACAAACCACCCCCCCAGACCTGTGACAGCTCAGCCTCTGCGCTGAATGAACTGAATGAGTTCTTTGCTCGGTTCGAGGCAAGTAACAGCACACCAGCACATAAACTCCCCCCCTCTCCTGATGGCCAGGTGCTGACGCTGTCCTCAGACAGCGTAAGGCGATCATTCATCAAGATTAACGCCCGGAAGGCCTCTGGTCCTGACAACATACCTGGTCGTGTGCTGAAGGACTGTGCAAGGGAACTCGCAGCGGTCTTCACGGACATCTTTAACATCTCACTGAGCCAGGCCATCGTCCCCACCTGTTTCAAAGCCACCACCATCATCCCTGTCCCAAAGAAGGCAACGCCCGCATGCCTCAATGACTATCGCCCAGTAGCACTCACCCCCATCCTGATGAAGTGCTTTGAACGGCTAGTCATGAAAAGCATCACATCTGTCCTCCCTGACTCCCTGGATCCCTTCCAATTTGCATACCGACCTAATCGCTCAACCGACGATGCCATCTCCTCTGCCCTTCACACAGCTCTCACACATCTGGACACGAAGGACTCCTATGTTAGAATGTTGTTCATCGACTTCAGCTCGGCATTTAACACCATCATCCCCCAACAGCTCATCCTTAAACTGGACAGTCTGGGGCTGAACACCTCAATGTGTAACTGGCTGCTAGACTTCCTGACCGGGAGACCACAGACAGTACGGATCGGGAGTAACACATCTAGCACCATCACATTGAACACAGGGGCCCCACAAGGATGTGTGCTGAGCCCCCTTCTATTCACCCTGCTAACACACGACTGCACACCATCGTACAGCTCCAACCACTTCATCAAGTTTGCGGACGACACAACAGTGGTGGGTCTCATCAGCAACAACGATGAGACGGACTACAGGAACGAGGTGAGCCGCTTGGCCTTGTGGTGCGGACACAACAATCTCACTCTCAACGTGGAGAAGACAAAGGAGATTGTTGTGGACTTCAGGAAGAGGGATGCCCAACATGCCCCTCTGACCATCAACAGCACCGCAGTGGAGAGAGTAGACAGCACCAAGTTCCTGGGAGTGCACGTCTCAAAGGACCTGTCCTGGAGCAGGAACACTGCAGCACTGGCAAAGAAGGCTCACCAGCGTCTCTACTTTCTCCGCAAGCTGAAAAGGGCTGGAGCTTCAACCTCCATCATGAGCACCTTCTACAGAGGTGCCATAGAAAGTGTCCTGACCAGCTGCATCACTGTGTGGTTTGGTGCATGTACTGCATCCTGCCGCAAGAGCCTCCAGCGCATTGTGAGAGCAGCTGAGAAGATCGTGGGCACCTCCTTGCCCTCACTGCAGGACTTACACAGCAAACGCCTCACTCGGAAAGCCCACTGCATGGCAGGTGATCCCACACACCCACTACACAGCTGCTTCAGACTGCTGCCATCAGGGAGGAGACTGAGGAGTCTCCAGGCTCGAACCAGCAGACTGAGAGACAGCTCTGTTCATCAGGCAGTCAAAACTTTTAAATGAGAGAGCACCTTCCTTCTCTTGACGGGGTGGTTTAAACCTTTGACGTTCCAGCTTGACAACACCAACTGACCACTCATATTACTAATAATTTGTATAAGAAAGGTAGGTAATACAGTCTAATGTGTTGATGGCTGTGCAGTTCTTGGCAAAGTGAAAGAAAATATAAATTAATGGCAGTGATGGACCCCCCACCCCCCTCCCTTTCCCACCCTGGACAGCTGCAACAGACAGAAGCAGCAAGCTCCATAGAAATTAAAAATAAGTCTCCTGTCTAACTTTTAAACTAGTGCTCCAGTATCATCAGAGGAAAAAAAATGTATAAGCACCTCATGCAAGGCCAAAAATGTACACATAGATGTGTGATCACGCATACACATATAAACAAAGTTAAATTAATCCTAATCCTAAATTAAATCTTCAATCAGTCCAAGACCAATTCAAGATTCAATTCAAGATAGTCAACAGGTAAACAAGAAGAGGAAAAATGTTAATAGTTCAAAATAATATATTGAAAACATTATATATTTCACCCATTTTTATACATGGATAGGCCTACTTCAATTATTTATGTGCCTAAATACCTAATGCCTAAAAAAAAAAAATTTTATAAGCACCTCACAAACTAGTTTAAAGTATGCAAGGCCAAAAAATGTATACACATAAATGTGTACCGGTAATCACGCACACATATACAAACGTAAAGTTAAATTAATCCCAATCTCAAATTAATTATCAATCAATCCAGGACTAACCCAAGATTCAGGTCAAAATAGTCAACAGGTAAACGAGAAAAGGAAAAATGTTTCATTTCAAAAATGTTAATAGTTCAAAAAAAGCTGCAACTAAAAAAGTCTCAGATAATCAGAGTATGGGCAGAGTCCTGCTCATCTGTTCCTCACCTCATGTAAAGAAAAGTTTAGTGTAATAATCAAAGCCAGTGCGGGAACAGCGCAATGCTCATCAGTCAAAGAAAAGTTTAAATATTACTTGCGCTGTGAAGCTTGAAAGGTGTCACTGAACTTCTGCGCCTCTTCGACCGAGCCCAGCCACTTTCTGTGTCCAGCAGGTAAGTATTGCATAATATTGTTAAGTTTGCAGATGATACAGCGGTGGTGGGATGCATCACAAACAATGATGAGTCCAGCTACAGACAGGAGGTGGAACATCTGGAGAGCTGGTGCAAAGAGAATAATCTTCACATGAATGTGAAGAAGACAAAGGAGATGATTGTGGACTTCAGAAGGAACAAACACACCCATGCCCCACTGAAAATAGGTGGGTCTGCAGTGGAAGTGGTCTCCAGCTACAAATACTTGGGTGTACACATGAATGATAACCTCAGCTGGAGCAACAACACCACCAGCCTGATCAAGAAAGGTCATCAGAGACTCTACTTCCTCAGACGGCTGAGACGAGCTGGTCTGAGCAGCCCAGTCCTCACCTCCTTCTACAGGTGTGCAGTGGAGAGCATCCTGTGCTCCAGCATCAACGTGTGGCATGGAGGCTGCACAGTTGCAGAGAGGAAAGCTCTACAGAGAGTGGTGAAGGCTGCACAGAAGTCTGTTGGAGTCAGTCTCCCCACCATCACAGACATTTACACCTCCAGATGCAGGAAAAGAGCCACCTGCATCATGAAAGACCTCACTCATCCAGCACACTCACTCTTTGCCCCACTCCCCTCAGGACGGAGGTTGAGGAGCATCAAGTGTAGAACCACTAGACTGAGGAACAGCTTCTACCCTGAGGCTGTTAGACTCATGAATAAATAAATAAAATAAAATAAACACTGCAAAATATCACATCATGCTGATGCTGATCTGTTTTCTTGTTGCTGTGTTCATCTGTGACCATCTGCTCATACAAACTCATGTTCGTGCTGCTGTTTATTCCCACTATATTAGGCTTAGTGTATTACTAGTTGATGTTTTTCTTAGTTAGTTCTAGATGTTATTACTGTTTTTCTCTTTCATTTGTTGTTGGATGTAACTGGGACCTCGTGTACATAATCTCGTTTTCATCACATGTACCACATGCGGTGCAAATGACAATAAAGACTCTCTGACTCTCTAAAGTCACGCGAAGTCGAGCAGGAAAAAGCAGAGCAGGTTTTAGACCCAAAGAGTACAGCACAGCCATCACGTCCTTATATTCCACTCGCTGGTTGAGGACTTCTGGGCTGTAGTCTTCCACGATCCGCACCGGTTTCCCCCGGTATTCAAGCCTGCCTCTGCGTCGGGCCTCCCGGATCAGCAGCTCCTTCACCTGGACCCGGTGCACTCGCAGGATAACCGGGCGCGGCCGCTGGTCCGAGGCGGGTTTCGGAGCGAGGGTTCGATGGGCCCGGTCCAGTTCGGGTGGAGAAGGAAGCGTGTCACGCCCGTAGATGTCGCACAGCAGGTTGGAAAAGAAGTCTGTGGGACGTCCGCTTTCAATAGATTCCGGTAAACCCAGCACACGAATATTCTGCCGTCTGCTTCGATTTTCTAAATCCGCCAGTTTAGATCTTAGTCTGGCGTTTTCCTCCTGCAGAGTTGAGCAGGTGTTTTCCACCTCCGACATGCGCTGGCTCAGGTCGTTAGTGACAAGTTCCAGTGATGACACACGCTGGCCGTGTTCCTCCACCGCGAGCCGAGTTTGGTCCAGTTTGAGATCCAGCTGATGAAAAGTTTGTTTGAACTCAGCTGACAGCGCAGCTCGAGCAGCGAGGTAATTGCCTCGAGGGTTAGGCCAGCGTCATCGTCCTTCTTCGATCTTGCCGACCTCTGAGACATTTTTTAATCCAAAATCTTCAAAAGAGATGCTTGATGGAAGTTGTGTGCGTGATAATAGTCAAAAAATATTACATATAGAGGGCTTGGTGGTACTAAAAAATAAATTTTACCCGGAGCACTGGCAAGTGCGACTCACTCCATCTCACGACCACACCCAGCAGATACACTCTCCCGCAGCCCATTACAGTGCACATCGGAGGTGAGCGAAACCCATTCTGATATAGAGTGCTACATTGCAGCCATTATCAGAGGCATGCCAGCCACTCCACAAAAGCTAGAGTCTATACGTTTGGCCACAGCAGCCGACAGTAACTTACAGACAATACTGCAGTATATTAGGTCGGGATGGCCAGAATACATAGGAAATGTCCCCATAGCCATCAGAGACTACTACCCAATCAAAAGTGAACTGTCAGAATACAATGGGATTGTCACAAGAGGCTGTCGCATGTTAGTCCCATCCACTTTAAGAGCGGACATACTAGATCGGATCCATGATGGACATCAGGGTCTGACCAAATGCAGAGAGCGGGCTAATGCTTCCGTGTGGTGGCCGGGCATCTCTTCTGACATTAAACTGAAAGTGGAATCCTGTCAAACTTGCCGAGAGATGAAACATTCTCAGCGTAGGGAGCCTCTCATCTCTACCCCACTACCTGGCAGACCCTGGGAAAGACTTGCAATTGATCTGTGTGACTTTAACAAACACACTTACCTGGTATTGTCAGATTACTTCTCCAGGTTCCTTGAGATACTCCACATGCCGACGACGACTGCGTCACAAGTGGTGCTAAAACTAAAGGCACTCTTTGCTCGCTTCGGCTGCCCGGACCAAGTTGTTTCGGATAACGGGCCACAGTTTGCCTGTGCAGAATTTCAGGAGTTTGCTCAAGAGTTCGATTTTCAGCACATCACTTCGAGCCCACATAACCCTCAAGGAAATGGACACGCTGAGAGAGGGGTACAGATTGCAAAGAGAATCTTGAAACAGAAAGACCCTTTGCTCGCACTCATGTGTTACCGTTCTACCCCGTGCGCCACCACAGGTGTCAGCCCTGCAGAATTACTCATGGGAAGAAAGATCAAAACAACACTCCCCACGCTCGAGTCAAATCTCCAACCCAGATGGCCTGATCTACGAGCGGTCAGGTGTAAGGATGCTAAAGAAAAACGGAGACAAGCATTCTACTACAATCAGCGTCATGGCACAAAGCCCTTACCCCCACTGAAATCAGGCGACAACATCCTCTCCAAGTTGGATCACCAGAACACCTGGGGGACCCCTGCTGTAGTTGCTAGTGACAGTACTACTCCCAGGTCTTACATCGTTGAGACACAACAGGGGACGACTCTGAGACGCAACCGTCGCCACCTGTTGTGCATGCCTGCTTCATCTGGAGATGCTTCTCCACCCGTTCTACAACGTCCACAGCCTGAGCCTACTGTGCTACAGGCTGAACCTGCCATCTCTACAGACTCTGCATCACCAGTTGTGCAGACCTGTCCACCTCCTGCACAAGACGGGCGGTTGTTCACGCGGTCCGGCAGGCTTAGTAAACCTGTGGTCAGGCTTACATTGTAAAACTGTCAAAAAGGACTTGCTCAAAAACTATATATGATGTAACTTAGTGTGTTTGTGTATTACACTTATGTTGTACTTATGATGTAGCTTAGTGTGTTTGTGTATTACACTTATGTTGTACTTATGATGTAGCTTAGTGCGTTTGTGTATTACAGTTAGAAACAATTAAGTAGAATTATTCATTTTGTGATGTAGTTTGTGTATTACAGTTAGGAAAATTAAGTAGAATTATTCATTTTGTGAACATCTTGATGTTGTGCCATCTTGTAGTTTGTGTATTACAGTTAGAAAAATTAAGTAGAATTATTCATTTTATGATCTAGTTTGTGTATTACAGTTAGGAAAATTAAGTAGAAAAAAAAAAAGGAAAATTAAGTAGAAAAAAAAAGTGTGATGTAGTTTGTGTATTAGTTAGAAAAATTAAGTAGAATTATTCATTTTGTGATGTAGTTTGTGTATTACAGTTAGAAAAATTAAGTAGAATTATGGGTGATGTAGTTTGTGTATTACAGTTAGAAAAATTAAGTAGAATTATTCATTTTGTGATGTAGTTTGTGTATTACAGTTAGAAAAATTAAGTAGAATTATTCATTTTGTGATGTAGTTTGTGTATTACAGTTAGGAAAATTAAGTAGAATTATTCATTTTGTGATGTAGTTTGTGTATTACAGTTAGAAAAATAAGTAGAATTATTCATTCTGTGATGTTGCTTGAAGGTTATCATTGGTTGAACAAACTGTGAAATAAGGGGCAGATATAATAAGATTTCATCTTCTTTCTGCTCCCTTCATTTTATCCTACTTGTATTCTTGTATCTGAAGAAACTGTCTTGTATTGTTCTTTTAAAATGAATGAATAAACATCAATCAATCAATCAATCAATCAATCAATCAATCAATCAAAACAAAAAAAACACACACAAAAGAGAGCAGTAGAAGTATGAATGCACTAATTTTGATGTTATAATCTGTTCTGTTTGTCTTCCTGGTTATATACATATATACTGTATATAAACTTGTTATAAGGAAAGAGAAAACAAAAGTTTAATTTTTTTTCTTCATTCATTCAATCTTTATTTATACAGGCTAGCCTCGTTGAGCCACGGGGACTCATTTACAAGAGGGACCTGTCTCACTCACACCCAGGGTCAATTTAGAGTTACCAATCAACCTAACATGCATGTTTTTGGACTGTGAGAGGAAACCGGAGCACCCGGAGAAAACCCACGCATGCACGGAGAGAACATGCAAACTCCACCCAGAAAGGCCCCCGGACCGGGATTTGAACCGGGGACCTGCTTGCTGAGAGGCAGCAGCTCTACCAGTTGTGCCACCGTGCTGCCCAAAAGGGGAGAAAAAGGGGCGATGTCATGTAAGGACTGATATTTCAACAGTTAGTTACAGTTTGTCACTGTGCTGTCCCAGAGCCATAGAGAGAGAGAGTTGTGACACGCTTTGATCTCACCGACAGGCGGTCACGTTGTTCATCCATCCATCCATCTTCTTCCGCTTATCCGGGGTCGGGTCGCGGGGGTAGCAGCCTAAGTAGGGAGGCCCAGACTTCCCTCTCCCCAGCCACTTGGAGCAGCTCCTCCGGGGGAATCCCAAGGCGTTCCCAGGCGAGCCGAGAAACATAAGGCCGGCGCATAGCTCGCGGCGCCCCGCTGTGTGAGCGCCGTGAGGTCGCCGCTGCACAAGCCCTTTGAACGTTCACGCGAGCGCGCCAAGCTCCAATTTTACGAGCGCCTACGCGGAGCAGTGCGTCCTGGGTCTTCCTCTGGGTCTCCTCCCGGTGGGACATGCCCGGAACACCTCACCAGGGAGGCGTCCAGGAGGCATCCTAACCAGATGCCCGAGCCACCTCAACTGGCTCCTCTCGATGTGGAGAAGCAGCGGCTCTACTCCGAGTCCCTCCCGGATGACTGAGCTTCTCACCCTATCTCTAAGGGAGAGTCCAGCCACCCTGCGGAGAAAACTCATTTCAGCCGCTTGTATCCGAGATCTTGTTCTTTCGGTCATAACCCAAAGCTCATGACCATAGATGAGGGTGGGAACGTAGATCGATCGGTAAATTGAGAGCTTTGCCTTTTGACTCAGCTCTCTCTTCACCACGACAGACCGGTACAGCGCCCGCTTCACTGCGGACGCTGCACCTATCCGCCTATCGATCTCACGCTCCAGTTTTCCCTCATTCGTGAACAAGATCCCGAGATACTTAAACTCCTCCACTTGGGGCAGGACCTCCTCCCCGACCCGGAGAGGGCATGCTACCCTTTTCCGGCTCAAGACCATGGCCTCGGATTTGGAGGAACTGATCCTCATCCCGGCCGCATCACACTCGGCTGCAAACCGCTCCAGTGAAAGTTGTAAATCACGAACTGATGAAGCCAGTAGGACCACATCATCTGCAAAAAACAGAGAAGCGATTCTAAGGCCACCAAAACGGATCCTCTCAACACCTTGGCTGCGCCTAGAAATTCTGTCCATAAAAGTTATGAACAGAATCGGTGACAAAGGGCAACCTTGGCGGAGTCCAACTCTCACCGGAAACGAGCCTGACTTACTGCCGGCAATGCGGACCAAGCTCTGACACCGGTCGTACAGGGACCTAACAGCCCTTATCAAAGGGCCTGGTACCCCATACTCCCGGAGTACCCCCCACAGAACCCCCCGAGGGACGCGGTCGAATGCCTTCTCCAAGTCCACAAAGCACATGTAAACTGGTTGGGCAAACTCCCACGCACCCTCCAGGACCCTGCTGAGGGTGTAGAGCTGGTCCAGTGTTCCACGACCAGGACGAAAACCACACTGCTCCTCCTGAATCCGAGGTTCGACTATCCGACGGACCCTCCTCTCCAGAACCCCTGAATAGACCTTACCAGGGAGGCTTAAGAGTGTGATCCCCCTATAGTTGGAACACACCCTACGGTCCCCCTTTTTGAATAGGGGAACCACCACCCCAGTCTGCCAATCCAAGGGAACTGCCCCCGATGTCCACGCGATATTGCAGAGTCGCGTAAGCCAACACAACCCTACAACATCCAGAGCCCTAAGGAACTCCGGGCGAATCTCATCCACCCCCGGAGCCTTGCCACCGCGGAGCTTTTTAACCACCTCGGTGACCTCAGCACCAGAGATCGGAGAACCCGACCCAAAGTCCCCAGGCTCCGCTTCCTCAGTGGAAGACGTGCCAGTAGGATTGAGGAGGTCTTCGAAGTATTCCGCCCACCGACTCACAACATCCCGAGTTGAGGTCAGCAGCACGCCACCCCACCATAAATGGTGTTGGTCGCGTACCTCTCCCCCCTGAGACGCCGGATGGTGGACCAGAATCGCCTCGAAGCCGTACGGAAGTCATTCTCCATGGCCTCTCCGAACTCCTCCCACGCCCGAGTTTTTGCCTCAGCAACCACCCGAGCCGCATGCCGCTTGGACTGTCGGTACCTATCTGTTGCTTCCGGGGTCCCACAGGCCAAAAAGGCCCAATAGGACTCCTTCTTCAGCCTGACAGCATCCCTCACTGCCGGTGTCCACCACCGGGTTCGAGGGTTGCCACCACGACAGGCACCAACAACCTTGCGGCCACAGCTCTGATAAGCTGCCTCGACAATAGAGGCGCGGAACATGGCCCACTCGGGCTCCATGTCCCCCGCCTCCCTTGGAACGTGTTCAAAGCTCTCCCGGAGGTGGGAGTTAAAGCTCCGTCTTACGGGAGACTCTGCCAGACGTTCCCAGCAGACCCTCACAATACGTTTGGGTCTGCCAGGTCTGACCGGCATCCTCCCCCACCATCGGAGCCAACTCACCACCAGGTAGTGGTCAGTTGACAGCTCCGCCCCTCTCTTCACCCGAGTGTCCAGGACATGCGGCCGCAGATCAGATGAGACGACAACAAAGTCGATCATCGAACTGCGACCTAGGGTGTCCTGGTGCCAAGAGCACATATGTACACCCTTATGCTTGAACATGGTGTTCGTTATGGACAATCCATGACGAGCACAGAAGTCCAATAACAGAACACCACTCTGGTTCAGATCAGGGGGGCCGTTCCTCCCAACCACACCCCTCCAGGTCTCACTGTCATTGCCCACGTGAGCGTTGAAGTCCCCCAGTAGAACAAGGGAGTCCCCAGGAGGCGCACTCTCCAATACCCCCTCCAAGGACTCCAAAAAGGGTGGGTAGTCTGCGCTGCCGTTTGGTGCATAGGCACAAACAACAGTCAGAGCCCGTCCCCCCACACGTAGGCGAAGGGAGGCTACCCTCTCGTTCACCGGGGTGAACCCCAACGTACAGGCACCAAGATGGGGGGCAACCAGTATGCCCACTCCTGCTCGGCGCCTCTCACCAGGGGCAACTCCAGAGTGGAAGAGTGTCCAACCCCTCTCAAGGAAACTGGTTCCAGAGCCAGAGCCATGCGTTGAGGTGAGTCCGACTATTTCTAGTCGGAACTCTCAACCTCACACACTAGCTCAGGCTCCTTCCCCACCAGAGAGGTGACATTCCATGTCCCAATGGCCAGCTTCTGTAGCCGAGGATCAGACCGCCAGGGTCCCCGCCCTCGGCCACCACCCATCTCACATTGCACCCGACCCCTTTGGCCCCTCCCACAGGTGGTGAGCCCATGGGAAGGGGGACCCACGTCTCCTCTTCGGGCTGTGCCCGGCCGGGCTCCATGGGTAAAAGCCCGGCCACCAGGCGCTCGCCAGCGTGCCCCACCTCCGGGCCTGGCTCCAGAGTGGGGCCCCGGTGACCCGCGTCCGGGCGAGGGAAAACTTAGTCCATTAATTGTACTCATCATAGGGGTTTTTGGGCTGCACTTTGTCTGGTCCCTCACCTAGGACCTGTCTGCCTTGGGTGACCCTTCTAGGGGCATGAAGCCCCTGACAGCATAGCTCCTAGGATCATTGGGACACTCAAACCCCTCCACCACGGTAAGGTGGCAGCCCAGGGAGGAGCACGTTGTTCATGCAGCTCTCAATTGTTCCAAACAGCTCGTTGCTGCCAGTCAGTTTGAGCAGCTACTGGCGCAACATGACACAAAAAAACGACTTTTCTTACTTTGTCCAGCGTCTTTCAGTAATTATTGAGCCGTAACAAACTGATTACTGATTATTTCACTGACTATGCGTTTTATTTAAGCATTTTTAGACGTGGCAGATGCATTTATCATTACAGTGAAACGAAACTCTAAACACATTTGTTGGAGAAAAAAAACGTCTATGCAATACAATGATCAATATAGCCATGTCAACAGTGTTTTATAATGTTACACATGTAAAAAAACAACAACAGAGAAACACCTGTTATGAAGCCATTTCTGATATTCATGAGAATGCTCCACCGTCCACCATTTGATCTGCTCCAGTTGACCTTCGATCATCTGGGATGAAGTCTTCATTTCTGCACATTAGATAATTGTTCTTAAAAAAAATTTTTTATTAGCAACTGAGTACCTGGATAACAGAGTTGATTGTGCTTGTAGCCTGACTATTGTAAAATAGTAATTCACTGATTATTAATTTAAATGAAACAGTTTCTAGTTAAAATCGTAACAGGTGACAAAATAAGTGTTAATTGTGCAAAAATAAATTACCAAACAATTTTATATAAAATATGTAAAATGTAACTCAAGCTTTAATAAAGTACTTTACTATTTACACTGTTTATTAATTACATCATCTCAAGTAGGAACAACATCATCATCATCACAACAACACAAGCTGAGTGATGTAAATTTAATCTGCACAAACATTTTCAACCAGAGCTCAAAATGTTTTAACTGTCAAAGAAATGTGCAAGGAAATAAACTAATATCACTGTACAGGCACATTTTGCAGACACACAGACACACGAGGCTAGCCTGTATAAATAAAGGTTGAATGAATTTTGAGAGAGGACGCTTCACAAAGACACAGTCAGTCTGTGTGAGACTGAAGGAGGTTCCAACCGTTTGTGTTCATCAGCCAGAACCAAATGAGAAGTCCAGCAGAACTTCCACTGACCAGTGATCACACATATTGTTCTAAAGTTCCTGGTTTTAGTTTTCTACATTCACCTTATAATTTTTTTATTCCATACTAAGATCCTCCCTTTTTAAAGAAATTAGGAATGTGCATGTCCCAATACAAGAAGGCTCAGCAGATGACAATCAAACCAACCAGAACTTTGTTAGTAACTATGAAGCAGTAATGATTTTAGTGAGCCGTCTGCACAGAACTCAAAGGATCCTAAAATCCCAATGCTGCCAAAATGTGTTCAACCTGCTGCATCCGGCAAGGAATAAAGAATAAGCACCAGACGTCAGAGCTGCAATGACTGAATTCACTTGAAAAACAATGCCAGGAAAATAGCTCT
>JBBPBX010062472.1:0-20824 GCA_038048925.1 Garcialebias charrua | reverse complement strand
GTGTCGCCCTGTTTTGTTGCAGTTCCAGTCAATTATGTGTCAAAACAGAGACACAATGGGCCTCATGCAAGAACTGTTCGTACGCACAGATTTGTTCTTAAACTGTGCATACGAGTGATTTAGGATCATTTGTGTCATTCAACAATGTTTTCGTATTCTAAGATTTTTTTCAGATACGAACAAAATTTACGAGTGGTCCAGACCTGTCGTATATTTTACGAGCAGTCAGTCTGCTGTTATCCAGACGGATTTTCTCCACTAATAACTTTATACTTCGTTATTTAGAAAATATTTTGGGTTTAAAAAAATCACGCACCATAATTATTCTTGACAATAGGTTATTCTGTTTGAATTAGAATTATAATTTTAAGTTTAATTTGTCTGGTGTGTCGCAGGCTTCGGTGAGTCGTGCGCTCCCCTTGGTCATCAAAGCCCTCCTCAAATTAACACCCAGGTACATAAAATTCCCATACACCGCCGCAGAACAAGTACAAATTAAGACTGATTTTCATGCTATTGCTGGACTGCCAAACACCATCGGAGCAATAGACTGTACACACAGACGGATCAAAGCACCTTCACCTGACGCATTCCCATTCCTCAATCGGAAGCAATACCACTCCATAAATGTCCAAATTATATCTGATTCGAAATATAACCTGCTAAATGTGGTTGCGCGATGGCCAGGAGGAGCGCATGACTCATTTGTGCTGCAAAACAGTGCTGTTGGCACGCGTCTTGCGCAAGGTGCGCATGGAGATGGCTGGCTTGTTGGTAACTTTTTAATTTGTAATTGAGGATTTGGAATTATTCTCTGATCATTTACCTATAACTCACTATTTTCCACAGGTGATCGAGGCTATGCATTAGCCCCATGGCTTATGACACCTCTAAACAGCCCTCAGACAAGACAGGAGCGCTTGTGTAATAAGCTGCATACACGCACTCGTGCTGTAGTTGAGCGCACAATTGGAGTTTTGACATGACATTTATTTTTCCATCCATCTCGGTAACGCAGACTTTTCCTTGACCTCCTCCTGTTGCAGTCATAGAGCACCGTGCTGCGGCGAGACGTTTTTTTGAAGCCATTTTCAGATCAAACCATTTTTTCTTGATTTCTGATACTGTACGACCCACGGGAGACACAACATTAACAGCAGTGGTTATTTCATGCCATTCTTTGGCTTTAGCTGGTCCTTTAATCCCATGAGTGACGCTGCTAAAAAGGACAGATTTTCTTTTCTCGATCTCGGAGAGCAGAACTTCAATCTCCGCACCCGTAAAGTTCTTCTTTTTACTTTTCGCTGTCATTTTATGAACGGACACTTCCTGCTCTCTGAGGCAGGAAACGTAGCCTTATATGGTGTTTTGAGGGGTGGGAATTATGTAAATGACCTCTCCGCGTGCACGAGCAGGTGGATAGAACAGGTGGAATTCATCATACGTACGCAGCTCATTTACACACTTTTCCTGAGGATAGAAGAGTTTGTTGAATCTGACGTGGCATGTTCGTACGAACGCTTCATACGAACAAAAGTAAGAGAAATTTAGGATAAAAATACGAACATGTTATTGCATGATTGTTCTTTTGTTCACAGGAACTGTTTGGTTGTTTCTCTGCTCTAAGCTTTATTTGTGCTGTAGCAGACTTTTAGTCATGGTCTCATACAGAAAGCTGTAAGAACCGACCATAACACAGTACATTTTTCATTATTAATTTCATTGTAAAGTGTGACAAACACTTGAACTGTTAAGGATCCTTACATTAACAAATTCCACCATATTTCAGTGAACCATAACTGCTGTTTTCTGGATCCAGTAATGAGAAAATATTTACTTGCTCACCATACCAAGGGGAAAATATGAGCATGTGGTGTGGATGTAGTTTGTGCTTCCCCCAAGTGGCCACAATGTCAACTAAATGTTGGGTGAACTTAATTAGGCTGTTTTCTTTACTCATGTAAGCATCCTAATTTTACTAAAATATTGTTATACACCTACATATGTATGGTTTACAGTTTAATTATACAAACATACTGTAAATTTAAGAGATTAATGCATTTTATCCCTTGCAGACATGTGGAAAATGCTTAAAAAAAGAGAGTGAGCAATAAATCTGAGCTCTAGCAGGCATTGGATCTCAGCCAAAAGTATGGCATTTAAAAATAATAGTAACTAGTGTCTCGCTTTTTGGTCTGGAGCCATCCCATTAATAAGAAAATAAAATCATCTCTCGCCCCTTACTGGAACTGGCTCAGTGGCTAACTCTCTCTCAGCTCTGCCTGCGACGGTCCCTGCGGAGGGAGCTCTGGTGCTACTTTCCACCTTTGATTTATTGTCGAGATGCTTAGTAACAGAGAAGTCCAGCTCTGGGGACATGGCCATATTTCCTCCCAACAGTCCCCACCCTGCCTGTGGTGATTTATATGTGTGATATGATGAATGGGGATGATCCAGACAGAGATAAACCCAAAGGGTGTCTCCTTCTGGAGTTTCTTTGAGGAAAAGGGCTTAATAGTATCCCTAAGGAAGGTGGGTGGTTTATTCTGATGCCTGAAATCAAAGGAGAATACACAAAGTGGAAAATTATAGAAAATCCGTAGAAAAGTCTGCATGTTGTGTTTAATATGTTGATGATGTGAGTAAACAATGCTTTGGGTTTTTACTGATGACATCATTGATGAGGGACTTAAATCTGTTACGGTCAATATATTTAAACTGCAACTTAAAATAATAATAATAATAATAATAATAATAATAATAATAATAATAATAATAATAATAATAATAATAATAATCATTTTATTTAAAAGCGCCTTTCAAGACACCCAAGGACACTTAACAAACAAACACAGTTCAAACATAATCCGTGTATGGTTCGTTCTTTGGTTATTCCGTTTCAAAATAAAAACGAAATAACCAAACAAGCTTTGGTTATTCGTTTTTTTGTTTTTTTTAAAACGAAATTACAAAAACGGTTTTTAAACAGTTTTTTCGTTATTTCGTTTTTAAAACGAAATTAGAAAAACAGAAATTGCAAACATAAAAAAAGGGTGCGATTTGGTTTTTGCGTAAATACGGTTGTTGTTTTAATTTGTAGCGATACCGGAAATGACGTACCGGAAGTCGCCAAATAATTAATTTTACAGCAGATGAAGACGGAATAAAAACAAAACATTCCTAAATAATAGGATGCACTAGAGCCGTTTTCTGCATTGATTATCGACATTTCTGAGAGAGGAAAACCACACTCTGAACTCAGTAATGTTTTGTGTCGCCATGGAGCTCCACAACTCGGTAATGAGTGTCAGAAGGTTTTGTATGGAGCACAACTTGCGAAGACACAACAGTTGGACGCTGATTTGGAACGTGCTGTACTTTCTTCAGTTTACCAAGTATGTATCAAAGTTTATGGACAATATACTGCGATAAAATTAGCGAAACTTGTAAATACAAGCTAGCTGACGTTAGCTTTCTCTAGGCATTGTGTATACATGGTGCGTTACAGTAATGGACCAGCAGGGGTCCTCTTGCAGGCTAAAATAAAATAATGAGAAAGTGACAGGCATAATTATTAACAATGTACATTTATCTCGTACCTATTACCTTCACGTACCTATAATACATCCAGAATAAATATGTCATAGTTTTAATTTAGATTTTGGGGTAAACAGCAATTCAAAGTACTTCAAAATGCTAATTTCAGTTTGCTTATCTATAACTTCTATTGAAAATGTTGATTGATTAAACAAAAGTGTGTGTGTTACACACACACACACACACACATATATATATATATATATATATACATATATATATATAATATATATATATATATATATATATATATATATATATATATATATATATATATATATATATATCGTAAACACCTTTTCAGGAAAAAATAGTAACAGCCATCAAACAAATAAATATTAACTTCTTCTTTGTAACACTGAACATGAAATATGAATTTTGAATAGAGGTCATAGAAAAGCAAACTGAAAGAGGCATTTTGAGGTACTTTGACTTGCTCTTTTATACAAAATCTAAAACTGACATATTTATTCTTGATATATTTAGGTATGTGAAAGTAATAAGTATGGCATAATTGTATATTGTTTATAAATACTGTATGCATCTCATTTTCTCTCATTGTTTTTTGACTGCAGGGGCACTTTCTGTTTCTCTTATTGTAATGCACCATGTATGAGCCACACAAATCTTTAAGAGAGAACTAATGTTGACTGGTTTGACCGCAGTACATCAGATAACATTTTACATTTGTGTGTGTGTTAGACAGGACCATCCTACGGACGGAAATTTATGACGGGATACTTGTCATCTATTGGGATACATGCTGGAGAAACCAGAGTCGGTAGGGTCTTAAGAGAGGTGCACCAGCCTTACCATCAGTTGTGACAACATGTGAGTGAATCTGGCAATTATATATTAAACAGTGTAACAACTCAAACACTGCTTTTTATAATAGATTTTTAAAAATATGTATCCACTTCACAGGAACAAACACACCCACACCCCACTGAACATAAGAGGATCTGCAGTGGAAGTGGTCTCCAGCTACAAGTACTTGGGTGTACACTTGAATGATAACCTCAGCTGGAGCAACAACACCACCAGCCTGATCAAGAAAGGTCATCAGAGACTCTACTTCCTCAGACGGCTGAGACGAGCTGGTCTGAGCAGCCCAGTCCTCACCTCCTTCTACAGGTGTGCAGTGGAGAGCATCCTGTGCTCCAGCATCAACGTGTGGCATGGAGGCTGCACAGCTGCAGAAAGAAAAGCTCTGCAGAGAGTGGTGAAGGCTGCACAGAAGATGTTGGAGTCAGTCTCCCCACCATCACAGACATCTACACCTCCAGATGCAGGAAGAGAGCCACCTGCATCATGAAAGACCCCACTCACCCAGCACACACACTCTTTGCCCCACTCCCTTCAGGACGGAGGTTGAGGAGCATCAAATGTAGAACCACTAGACTGAGGAACAGCTTCTACCCTGAGGCTGTTAGACTCATGAATAAATAACCAGAATAATCACTGTGAAATATCACATCATGTTGCTGCTGATCTGTTTCATGTTGCTGCTGTTCTGTTTCTTGTTGCTGCTGATCTGTTTTATGTTGCTGTGTTCATTGTGCACATCTGCTCACACAGGTGCTGTCTGGAGTAATGGTTTTCTATGATATTAGTGATGCGTGTATTTTTTATTTAGTGTATTTTAACTTGATGTTTTTCTTAGTTCATATCTTAGATGTTATTATTGTTCTTCTTTTACATTTTATTGTTGGATGTAACTGTGACCCTGTGTACATAATCTCCTTTCATCACATGTACCACATGTGGTGCAAATGATAATAAAGATTCTCTGACTCTGACTTTATTTCTAAAATCATTTTTTTCTCTCAAATAATGGAAAAAACAGACATTAACAAAAATAGCAGCTGGAAATAATTTTTCTCCAGTCGTTTTTAATTTGAACGAGATTTAGCCTACCAGAAAGCCTACACTTATCTTTGCAGGAAGTTTTCTTGTCCTGCTATCAGCTGCGTCCATCCTTCAATATTAGTAATAAAAATTATAAATATATATGATGTGTTGGTGGCTGACTGATAATTTGTATTATTAAAATTTGTAGCTATTTGGCAGGTTACTTGACCAAATCTAGATTCTGTCAGCGATTTAAAAAAAAACTAGGTTATAACACCCCACACAAGACCAGGTTTACTTTAGGGTTTATATTTATTTATTTATCACCAGGAGTATTAAAATGAGTTATAACCGTGACAAGATAGTGTGGACTCGTTTCACAGAGAGATGCGCCTTGAAGACAAGTGAAAATTACTCTTTTCAACTGTTATTTCTATAATGATTATGTTTTGAATTGATTGTTTGAAATTGTTTTGTTTTTGAAAAAAAGGGGCAGACATAATAAGAATTCTTCTTCTTTCTGCCACCTTTCATTTTATGTATTCTTTTTTCACATATTTATGAAATGTTTTTTCGTTATGTTTCAATGTTAAATGAATAAATTTAATTAAAATAAAAAAAGACGGTCGGATCCGCCTCTCGGGTTGCAGCAGTGCGCGCTCCCAACACAGGGGGAACAGATTCTCAACTGCGTCAAGCTGACACCCCACACACGTCAAAAATTAAAGCAAATAGTATGTTCAGCAAAAATAAAATACGCTTGTTGTTTTAATTTGTAGCTCAGATTCTCACGGGGGAACAGAAATTCGCACAGCACCGGGAGTTCATTTCCGGTTCCGCCATAAACTCCCGTGTTCAATTAACAAAATAAAAGCTCGTCTTTGGTTTAACCAAAAACCAAAACGTTCCCCTTTTTTTATGTTTGCAAGTTCTGTTTTTCTAATTTCGTTTTAAAAAACGAAATAACGAAAAAACCGTTTAAAAACTGTTTTTGTAATTTCGTTTTAAAACGAAATAACGGAATAACCAAAGCTTGTTTGGTTATTTGGTTTTTATTTTGAAACGGAATAACGAAAGAACGAACCATACACGGATTCCGTTTAAAAAACGTTTTTGTAATTTCGTTTTATAACAAAAAAACGGAATAACCAAAGCTTGTTTGGTTATTTCGTTTTTATTTTGAAACGGAATAACCAAAGAACGAACCATACACGGATTTAATCCATTAGCAGTAACAAATTGAAATATAAAATACATAAAGAATATAAAATACAAAATAATATAAAATACGTTTAGTAAAGTTAATGATAAGCTAGTCTAAAGAGATGTGTTTTCAGGGCAGTCTTGAACAGAGAAAGGGAGATGGTGTTTCGAAGGTCTGGCGGTAGAGCGTTCCAGAGGTGAGGGGCAGAGCAGGTGAAGGCCCTGCTCCCCATGGTGGAGAGGCGGGCAGAGGGTACATGGAGGTGTAGTGAAGAGGAGGATCTGAGAGAGTGTGATGGGATGGAGATTTGTAGGAGGTCAGATAGATAATGAGGGTCAAGGTTGTTGATAGCTTTGAACGTGAGGAGTAGAATTTTGAAGATGATTCATGATTTAACCGGGAGACCATGGAGCTGCTGCAGGACAGGAGTGATGTAGTTATAGGAGGAGTTTTGAGTGATGACACGGGCAGCTAAGTTCTGGACCATCTGTAGCTTGTGGAGAGATTTGTTGGGGAGGCCATATAGAAGGGAGTTGTAGTAATTGATACGGGAAGTCACAAAACTGTGCACCAGGATGGCTGTGGAGCGGGGTGTGAGAGAAGGACGGAGACGGTTAATATTTCGGAGGTGGAAATAGGTAGCCCGAGTAACATTGTTGATGTGTGAGGTGAAGGAGAGAGTGGTGTCAAGGATGACACAGAGACTCTTGACCTGAGGGGAGGGGGATAGCAGAGAATTGTTAAGGGGGATGAGAAGATGTTCTGATTTTGAAATAGAGTTTTTGGTATAGACAAGAATGATTTCTGTTTTGTTACTGTTTAGTTGAAGGAAATTGTTAGAAAACCAGTGATTTAGCTCATTGAGACAGTTGGTGAGGATGGAGGGTGGGTGGAGTTTGGTTTTGTTGACAAGTAGAGCTGTGTGTCATCAGCATAACAGTGGAAATGGACGCCGTATTTGCGGAAGATGTGACCTAGAGGAAGGAGGTAAATGATGAAGAGGAGGGGTCCGAGGACAGAGCCTTGGGGGACACCCGTGGAGACAGGGGAAGACTGGGAACGGAAGGATTTAAGCTGAATGAATTGAGTGCGGTCAGAGAGATAGGAGTTGAACCAGTCTAACGGGGTACCTGAGATGCCAATGGAGGTTAGTCTGTTGAGGAGGATAGAATGACAGATGGTGTCGAAGGCAGAACTTAGATCAAGAAGAATGAGGATGGACAGAAGACCAGAGTCAGCAGCAAGAAGAAGGTCGTTAGTAATTTTTATTAGAGCTGTTTCGGTGCTATGGTGGGGGCGAAAACCAGATTGAAACTCTTCATAAATGTTATTGTTGGACAGGTGAGAGTGAAGTTGACTAGCAACAGTTTTTTCAAGGATCTTGGAAATAAAGGGCAGATTGGAGATCGGACGAAGATTACTGAAGTTGGTAAAGTCAAGACCTGGTTTCTTGATGATGGGGGTGATGGCAGCAGATTTGAAGGCTGTGGGAACAATGCCAGAGGTTAGGGAGGAGTGGATGATATTAGTGATGATAGGGAGCAGAGACGGGAGACAGGATTTAACAAGAACTGTGGGAAATGTGTCAAGTTGACAGGATGAGGACTTAGACTTGCTGATAATGTCAGCAATGTCATCAGCAGAGGGGAGGGAGAAGACAGAGAAAGGGAGGGAGGGGGGAGTTCAACATGGATGCTGGGGGCAGTATTTGGTCCAAGGTGTTTATGAATTGAAATAATCTTTTCATTGAAATATGACATCAGGGAGTTGCAAAATTCTGTGGAAACCATGTGAGAGGGTAGAGAGTTAGGAGATGAGACAGAACGGTGAAGGAGAGAGAACAATGGCCCTCATGCACGAACCGTTCGTACGCACAGATTTGTTCTTAAACTGTGCGTACGAGTGATTTAGGATCATTTGTGGCATCCAACAATGTTTTCGTATCCTACGATTTTTTTCAGATACGAACAAAATTTACGTGTGGTCCAGAGCTGTCGTATATTTTAGGAGCAGTCGGTCTGCTGTCATCCAGACGGAATTTCTTCACTAATAACTCATATTTCGTTATTTAGAAAATATTCTGAGTTTAAAACAAATTAAATGCAACGACACAAATTGGTTAGATTAAAATAAAGCGGCTTCAACCCCCCCCCGCCCCGCGCCGACCACCGTGCGCCCCCCGCGTGGCGCACGCCCCCCCCCGTGCCCCACGCCGACCACCGTGCGCCCCCCCCGTGCCCCGGGGATGGTCCGTGCGCGCCGCACGAGTGGGTCCTCGGCTTTATCACAGCTTGAACACGCATGCTGTTGGCACGCGTCTTGCGCAAGGTGCGCATGGCATTTAATTTTCCATCCATCTCGGTAGCGCAGACTTTCTTGACCACCTCCTGTCTAGCGTGCTGCGGCGAGAGGTTTTCTTGAAGCCATTTTCAGATCAAACCATTTATTCTTGATTTCTGATACTGTACGACCCACGGGAGACGCAACATGCACTAATATTAATATGAAGAACTGTAGTTCCGAGACATTTTAAAATGCTTTTGTTCAAAAACACATCCGACACTTGCGGGGGGGGGGCGGTAGCGGTGCGCCACAGCGCGACCTTCAATCTCCGAACGCGTGAAGTTCTTCTTTTTACTTCTCGATTTTGAATGAATGGACACTTCCTGCTGTCAAAAGGCAGGAAACGTGGCCTTATATGGTGTTTTGAGGGGTGGGAATTATGTAAATGACCTCTCCGCGAGCACGCGCAGGTTGATAGAACAGGTGGGATTCATTAAATTTACGCAGCTCGTTTACACACTTCTCATGAGGATAGAAGGGTTTGTTGAATCTGACGTGGCATGTTCGTACGAACGCTTCGTACGAACAAAAGTAGGAGACATTTAGGATAAAAATACGAACATTTTCGTGAATGAGGGCCATTGTCTTTGAATTACCAACATTGGAACTGATGATGTCAGAGAAGTAGCTGGATTTGGCTTGAGAAATACTGTTCTTGTAATGGATGAGGTGGTTTGCATAAAGTTCCTTGTGAATTGTGAGACCGGATTTTTTATAGAGACGCTCTAGCCGCCGACCTTTGGTTTTCAGGGAACGGAGTTCTGGAGTGAACCAGGGTGCAGAGTTGGAGAAGGAAACAGTCCGGGTTTTCAAGGGAGCAACAGAGTTAAGGATGTTGGTGAGGCTGTTGTTGTAAAATGTGACAAGATAAAATAACTTGTTACTAATCAACAACGCTGCATGACAGCCTGCATTTACCATTCTACCTTTCTGTTGTTTAAAGTCAAACCATACATTTTTTTTCCAGACACTGATGAACTCAGATTTTCCCATGGACAGTTTGAGTTGTGTGCTTGCAGGGGTTTTGTGTGTTGTGTTGGTCTGAAATAAATCTGACAAACAAGAATGACAACTTCTAACCAAACAAGGGGATTGATTTTGTTCTGTTCATCAGTCAGCCTGACCAGCAGCTACTGGTGCAGCTACCAGTGTGCAGAACTTACAAGTACATTTCAACCACAACAGTGATGTTAGGGCGGCACGGTGGGTCGGTTGGTAGAGCTGTTGCCTCTCAGCGAGACAGTTGCTGATTCAAATCCTGGCTGGGGGCCTTTCTGGGTGGAGGTTGCATGTTCTCTCCGTGCATGCATGGGTTTTCTCTGGATACTCCAGTTTCCTCCCACAGATCAAAAACATGCATGTAAGACTGATTGATAACTCTAAATTGTCCCTAGTTGTGAGAGAGTGAATGGTTGTTTGTCTCATTTGTCTCTGTGTCCCTGTGATGGACTGGAGACATGTCCAGAGTGTTCCCTGCCTCTCACACAGTGATAGCTGGACATGGGCACCAGTGACCCCTGCAACCCAAAAAGGAAGAAGCGGGAAAGTATAATGGATGGATTGAACAATGTTTTTTATATAAATGAAAATAAACAGTAGAATTAGATTTAAAGATGGAATAAATTAGAATTGTTCGTATCTTTAATAAACACAGGCAGACTCATTTTAAAATTTGGTACTGGTGACTGAAATTTTGTGTAATTTAGAAAAATAAAGCTACTCGCTAGAACTGGACAGTTTTAAGCTTGATTGATAATTGGCTGATAAGAAAAAAAGGTTTTATGTCCTTTATTTATTTCCGGCTGCTCCCTTCTTTAGGGGGTCACCATAGCGAACTAACTAGCACAAAGTTTTTGTTTATGTCTATAAATATATTAATACTAACACTACTGTTCCCAGTACCAAAACCAAGTCTTTGAAGGAAAAGTTTTAATGTGCGAAGAATATGTTATTTATGCATAATAATATCTGTATGGTTTCTAAACAATAAAGTCTAAGAATGCACAAGAAGAGTTGGAGTTAAGAGTAAATAAATATTTATTTATGTTGCTCAGTAATTTATTGGCTGAGGTTTTCCATTTCCTGTTAATAACAGCTGCCACTTAAACTGATCATAGTAATCGAGATGTAATTTGCATTGATTACTGTATATTTAAAACAAACAAAAATGTCTTGATTTACTAATTTAACATATTTTTTAATAATACTATGAGTTTTATTTATTGTTGAACACTCCTGCACATTATTTGGAGTTGTAGAAATAAAAATTGTCCTGTGATATTGTAGAAGTTTATGTTTTAGAGGTACGATATACAAAAACAAGAAAAAATGTGTAATATTATAATAATTTAAAAAATATTAAAGGATACTACATTATTTTTCTGTTGGGTTTTAACTCTTATAACCTGGTTGAAACTATGTGAAGATTTTCAGTGACAGAGAGAAAAAAAAAATTTGTTTGGAGAGAATATGTGATTTTATGTAAACATTTCATTAGGAACACAGTTACAGATTATAACAGCACACAAAATAGTTTTATTCTAAAGCGTTTTGAGAACTCTGTTGAAATGTGCTAAAATTGAAATAGGCAGAAAACTTTGAGGTCGGCATCAGTCAAGAAAACAAAGACTGCTGCATCTTTTTATTACTGACCTGTCATCAGCAACCTTAATTCATTGAAAGAGGTTTCCATCAATGAAAAGACAAAATGCATAGGAAAAGTTGTGTCACTACACAACTTTTCCTATGCATTTTGTCTTTTTGCACGTTTCAATAAACATAATAGACTCAATAACCACTAGACTGAGGAACAGCTTCTACCCTGAGGCTGTTAGACTCATGAATAAATAAAAATAAAATAAAAAATAAACACTGCAAAATATCACATTGTGCTGATGCTGATCTGTTTTCTTGTTGCTGTGTTCATCTGTGTTCATCTGTGACCATCTGCTCATACAAACTCATGTTCGTGCCGCTGTTTATTCCCACTATATTAGGCTTAGTGTATTAATAGTTGATGTTTTTCTTAGTTAATTCTAGATGTTATTACTGTTTTTCTCTTGCATTTGTTGTTGGATGTAACTGGGACCCCGTGTACATAATCTCGTTTTCATCACATGTACCACATGCGGTGCAAATGACAATAAAGACTCTCTGACTCTGACTCTGATAATGTATGTCTTGTAAACTTTTCTAGAACTGTTGCTGTAGTTGTGATGGTATAGTCTGCCATTAGCGTTGAGTAACTACCGTATAATACAGCCAGGGCCCTTTCAGCTAGAAAAATTCAACATTTAATACTCCTTCATCAATATGACCCCTACTCTTCTGCTGGCTCGGCAGCACAGCCTCATGTATTTGTTTCTTCTTAAAGCCAGCAGCTTTCTCTTGAACTGTTCAGTAGCCAGAATGTAGAGCACTGGGTCCAAGCAGCTGCTTAAACTGCAAATGGCTTCACAAAGCTCATAGGACACATAGAGAATGTTGGCGTCAGAGGAGCTCATCGGGCCATGGATCTGCATGAACACCAAGGTGATGACTGTGAGGTGGTAGGGCACAAAAGAAATGGCAAATACGAGAACAGCTGCAGTGATGAGCTGCAGTGGTTTCCTTGCCATTTGCTGGGCTCCTCTGTTCCTTCCTCCTTTAGGACACCTCAACACGTGAACGGTTGTTTTGTAAAAAAACAGCATGATGCAGAAAGGGAGCAAGAAACACACTGTTGTTCTGACAATGATGATTGTTTTGATAGAGTGAAAAGGGTCCTTAAAGTGGTCCAGACACACAGTAACATTTTCTGACCGTTGAACAGTACAAGTTACAAAGATGTCGGGAACAGCAATGAGGATGAGCCCAGCCCATGCACAGACTGAGCATGTCTTGGCTTTACTCACATTCCACCAGCGCAGAGAGCTGATGGGGTGCACTGTGCCTACATAACGGTCGAAACTGATCAGAGTCAAGAAAAGTATGCTGCCGTAAATGCTGACGTTAAAGGAGACATTTTTGATTTTGCAAAATGTCTGCAAGTCTTGAGGATCTGCTCTTTGGAATTTGAAGTAGAGGTTTAAGGGGACGATAAGGATCCAGGCAGAGTCGCACAGAGCAAGGTTCAACAGAAACACATTGCTGGCTTTTAAGGTTTTCCCCAACAAGGTGTAGTAAGCTAGAACTGACAGGTTTCCCAGGATCCCTACTGGAAGGGTGAAGGTGAAGATCGCCAGCAGTACAAAGCAATACCATCGATCTTTTTCAAAATACCTGCAGAAACCTTCAGAGTTGTTCTGGAAGCTGAGAGCCACATCTGAGGAGAGAAAAGGTCGGTGTTAGTACTGTTGAGTCTTTGATGTTGTTTGAGACCAAATAATGATGTGAACTCTCTGCAAGTTAGAGAATGTGCTCCAGCATCAATGTGTAGCACGAGAGCTGCTCTGCTGGAGAGAGGAAAGCTCTGCAGAGAGTGGTGAAGGCTGCACAGAAGTCTGTTGGAGTCAACCTCCCCACCATCACAGACATCTACACCTCTAGTTGCATCATGAAGGACCCCACTCACCCAGCACACACACTTTTTGCCCCACTCCCCTCAGGCAGGAGGTTAAGGAGCATAGAACCACTAGTCTGAGGAACAACTTCTACCCTGAGGCTGTTAGGATCATGAAGCTCTAACCAGAATAATCACTGTAATGACACTTTATCTATGCTGTTCATTTCTTACCCATCTGCTCACAACAGACTCATGTTCAGGCTACTGTTTTATACACCTTATTTATACTATTATTTTTAGTGTGCATCTTCCTTGTACAGTATACTGTTTATTTTTCATTTATACTTTATATACCTTGCTGTTTCTGGGTGTAACTGAGACCTTGAGTACACAATTTACCAGTAAGTGAATGACAATAAAGTGTCCTTGCACCTTGAATGTGCTGGCTTGACTAAGAACAAAAAGCACAAAAACAGTTTGAACTGATCCACAGTAGCATCTGTTTCAGACACAGTGTGGGCTCACAATGTAGCTCTTTCTAAGTTATATACAAGTGGGTGATTTTGGGATCAAATTAAACATTTAATTAGTAGATTACTGCTGAAATTTAGTTGTCACAAGTAATTACAAATGTGTTTCACCTGCAACATGAACAAATCTCTTGGTTGTACAGTAATGGCATTATTTCAACACTTCTTTTTTGTATGCCAACATTGATGCCAACATTGACTGTCTTTTTAAAAACAGTTTATTTATGTATTGAGTTATGTTTGAACATACATTGTTTTTCTGTGTTCTTGTTTTGTTTATCTCTTTGCAAAAAAAAAAAAATCATAAACCAGTGGACAGATTTTATTGAAATTCAGAAAGTAATACTGTAATTGAGTTTTCACTACAAGACAGCTGCCACAGCTAATCCACTATAACAAACATAAAAATGGCCTTAACTTAGTCAGTTTTACAGATATTCTGCTATAATTTGGTGTAGTAGTACCTGCGTTTTGTTTACTCCACATACTGTACTTTAAGCACTAACAGTTTGCAAATCTTACAAATTGCATATACAACATTGTTTTCAAGGTTGTATCAAAATGGCAAAAATAAATTCCTTAGCACAACATGATGTTGATTTAAAGCTGTATAAAAGGCTGCAGGTGATATGCATTCCTTTCAAAGAAGATTAGCCTTTAAAAATTAACTTTTATTTTAAAAATGGCCGACATATGTCCTACAGTTTTCCAAGATCATATAGAGTTTTTTTTTCTTTTCTACGTAGGCTATTCTATAGAACATAATGAAAGGAAAATGACACTTTTTAAAGCTTCCTTAGATAGATGACTTTTACTAATTGTCTTTTTTATCGTATGTGAATGTTTTTGTAGAGTGCCCTGTGACAACTCTTGTTATGACTTGGCGTTATATAATTAAACTGAATTGAATTGAATTGATTTATATTCTGAAAATTTCTTCCATAGTGATTTTTGCATTCAGAAAAAAGTTACACCTTTCGGTATAAAGCAAGAGTAAAAGAGAGCAGTTTTTTTCAAACTGATAATTATTCAATCATCATAATTCAATTAATCTCAATGTAACTCACCACCTGTACAATAACCTGTCACACAATCTGTGTAGTTTGTTAGTTATGTGCAGTATAATGTGCATTTGAGCTTATATTAATACATGTGAAATACTTGTTTATACTAATTTATCCTACTTGCACCATTATATTCTACCAGGTTATTATTTACTATTTTCTCTTGGACCTTGTAAATACTATATTTCTTTTTCACTTTTTAGTACAGTACTTTATTTTGTACCCTTATTGCATGCTTCAGTATTTTTTTGTTTTTAATCATTATTATTATTTATTTATTTTTAAAGAGAGAGTTGTGGAAGGACAAGAGGTGACTATCTGTGAGCAGCAGTATGGTTTCATGCCAAGAAAGAGCACCACAGATGCATCTTTGCTTTGAGGATGTTGATAGAGAAGTACAGAGAGGGTCAGAAAGAACTCCATTGTGTGTTTGTGGATTTAGAAAAAGCATATGACAGGGTGCCAAGAGAGGAGGTGTGGTATTGCATGAGGAAATCTGGAGTGGCAGAAAAGTATGTTAGACTGGTACAGGACATGTATGAGGACAGCAGGACAGTGGTGAGATGTGCTGTAGGAGTGACAGATAGCTTCAAGGTGGAGGTGGGATTGCATCAAGGATCGGCTCTGAGCCCCTTCTTGTTTGCTCTGGTGATGGACCGACTAACAGATGAGGTCAGGCAGGAATCCCCATGGACTATGATGTTTGCAGATGACATTGTGATATGTGGTGAGAACAGGGAACAGGTGGAAGAGAACTTGGAGAGGTGGAGGTATTCACTTGAAAGAAGAGGAATGAAAGTCAGCCGTAGTAAGACAGAGTACATGTGTGTGAATGAGAGGGAGGCCAGTGGAACAGTGAGGCTACAAGGAGCAGAGGTCACAAAGGTGCAGGACTTCAAGTACTTGGGGTCCACTGTCCAGGAAAATGGGAAATGTGGTAAAGAGGTGAAAAAGAGAGTCCAGGCAGGATGGAGTGGATGGAGAAAAGTTTCAGGAGTGATTTGTGACAAAAAGGTGTCAGCAAAGGTCAAAGGAAAAGTTTACAAGACAGTGGTGAGACCAGCTATGTTGTATGGTCTGGAGACAGTGTCATTGACAAAAAGACAGGAGAAAGAACTGGAAGTAGCAGAAATGAAGATGCTGAGGTTCTCCTTAGGAGTGACAAGGATGGATAAGATCAGGAATGAGATCATCAGAGGTACAGCACATGTTGAACAACTGGGAGATAAAGTTAGGGAGGCCAGACTGAGATGGTTTGGACATGTCCAGAGGAGGGACAGTGGGTATATTGGTAGAAGGATGTTAGAAATGCAGCTGCCAGGAAAAAGACAAGAGGGAGGCCAAAGAGGAGATATATGGATGCAGTTAGAGAGGACATGAAGGTAGTTGGAGTGAGGACAGAGGATGCAGAGGACAGAGTGAGGTGGAGGAGGATGACTCGCTGTGGCGACCCCTGAACAGGGAAAAGCCGAAAGAAGAAGAAGAAGAAGATTTTTATTTATTTATTAGCAAGTCATATCAGTTCTTCTCATCCTGAACATTTCATTGTACTGCTGACCTTGTGTTAACCTGCATGGGGGAGTGGTGGCGCAGAGGTTAGAGACGGTGGGCCTGGGATCGGAAGATCGCCAGTTCAATTCCCGGTATCGACAACTTCAAAATGTGGGTGGAAAAAGGTGAAACGCCCACACCTGCCACCACCCTCATTCGTCCAATTCTGAGGCCCTGAGCAAGGCCCTCAACCTCCACCATGTTCCCTAAACAGGTCTCTCTTGAAAATGAGTTCTTGTGGCTCAATGAGACTACTTGTACTGTATAAATAGAAAATGATCTAAATTGTCTGTGGTCATAGTTATTAGTCATCCCCAGCACATACTCGAAGTGCTAATGCATGTTGCGTGTTCTCACAAATTAACTCAAGGTCGTCTGTAACATATTTTACAAGGTTTGAATACAACTATAACAGTAGAAATATTTTAACATTTCTGACATTGGCTGATTGGACAAGATGGCACTGTTGCATCTGGCATGCTATCCACCTCTGCTACCTACGTTGTTTGTGATCCTGTTTTTTCTAACTTTCTTTTTGCCTTTCGTGTGGTCTATGTCACTGCTATTAGTGTATCACTGCCAGGCCCTTTTAAAAATTTGAGGCATTGTGGAGAACGTTTCAATCAGCTGTGGTAAACAAAGTCGCGGCCACCCCACATTGTTTTACTTCTCTACTGTATGTCTACATGCAGTGTTCCCTCTGTGAGGACTGCAGGCAAAAGAGCCTTCTCCTACTCCGCTCCTGTTTCCTGGAATATCTTGTAGAAAGATCTGAAGCTCTCGACCTTGACCTCTCTTAAGTGGCTTCAAACATCTAAGTTCCTGGCATAAACCAACACAGACATGTTTCTGTTTTTAGTTTTCTATACCGCTTTATAATCTAGCAGGTTTTTTTGTGCTACTTTTCCTTTTAATTACCTTTTTTTCCCACTTGTTTACAAAAAATGGGGCATACTTTGATTGTTTAGTTGTTGTTGTTGTTGTTGTCCACTGTTATCATCAATCTTTGTTAAAATCAGGTCTCTATTGTAAATGAGTCCCCGAGGCTCAATGGGATTAACCTGGATAAATAAAGGTTGAATATGACGGTCTCTTGCTGCGATGCCCCCTCCAAAGCCACCACTGGATCCAGGGATCTATCACCCATGGTGTTCACACCTAGTTCACTAGGAACTGCGACCATTGACTCCAGTCAGTTGTCCCAGACGCCAGCTGCCCACTCTCCTGCTTCCGGTACAGAAGGACCTATACTCTGGGCTGCACTCTGATAAACGTCACCTACTCGATCATGGATTTCAGCAACTGTCCAGAACTCTAGCCATTTGGCACTGATTAACATCAGATCACTCACAAACAAAACATTTGTCATGAATTACTTTTTCTCCTCTAACTAATTGGATGTTCTTCTTTTAACGGAACCGTGGTTGAAACAGATGAGAATGGTGCCTTCTTGGAGCTTCTCCAGCCCAGCTGTTCCAGCTGGGGCGGCTGTGGTCGAGTGGTTAGAGCAGTGATCCTCCAATGCAAGAGTTGGGGGTCTGATTCCACCAGCAGTCACATGCATACCTGTCTCTGGGCAAGACACTAAACCCCTCACTGCCTCTGACGTGTGTCCCATTAGTGTATGAATGTGATAAAACACTGATTATTCTCTGTATAGATCTAGTAGAGTGCTGTATGAATGAGTAAATGAGGACACAGATTGTGTTGTAAAGAGCTTTGAGTATCTTGGTAAGATGGAAAGGTGCTACAGTATATAAGTACAGTCCGTTTCTTCTTCAGCTGTCCTCCTGTGACTGGCCCTGGTGGGGGCATTGCCTCCATTTTCCATGACAGTTTTAAATGCAGACTTCTGCCTGCCAGCATTTACTCTTCTTTTGAATTACTGTTGCTTGTGGTTGAGCTGTCACAGCTTGTATTATTTGCTGTTGTTTACTGTCCGTCTAAATATAATAAGAACTATATTCAACAATTTTCTGAATTTTTAGCTGACTCCATCCGATGATTTGATAAATTGTTGATTTTTGGGGATTTTAATATTCATGTTTGTTGCTCTCCTGATCAGTTAGCCTCTGATTTGATCAATCTTTTAACTTTTCATTTAAAATCTAAAACTACATTTAATTTTTAAAAGTTAAGTAAGTTAAATGTAAGCCCATGTACAGACAGTAGGTGTGTACTTGGACCTACCCATCTTTTTGGACATACTTTGGACCTTCCATAGACTGTCCATGTCATTTTGGGAAACATCTGAGCCCTTTATCTTGGATAATTTTCCCATCATTTTGGAGTTCTCAGCCCCCCTACAGTAGACCTGCCGTTGTGGGTCATTGGTATCATATCTTCACTCCTGAGATAGCCGGACTGTTTACTCTTGTTTTTATGAATTCACAGTTTTATGTTTCCAACAAAATTTGTCCAGATGATTTCCTTTCCTCTTTCCAAACCAGTTACTCTCAAATTCTTGACTCCATTGCTAAAGAACTTAATTTCAAACAGTAGCCATTGTCCTAGAGTGTTATTTAACACAGTTAACTCTGATGTTAACCCTGTCACTTGTTTTCTACCAGAGGCTGCAGCCATTATGTGATCGTCCTCAATTTCTTCCATAAAACGGCATCAGTCAGACATGGTACTGGTTCTAATGCTGCTCCTGACTTCTTTGTTGCTGCTGAAGCTTCAGTTGAGTTTGAACAGTTTGAACCAGTTTATATCTGTGTTCAACACATGAAGCTCACTAACTGCCCTCTGGACATTCTTCCTTCTGTTTTGAAATAGGTTTTTAATACTATAGTATTTTTTTTTTCATTTGCTTTTTGTCTTGATTTTTTTTATTTATTTCCTATGTCCTGGATGATTGAGAATCTTCACCAGTGTAGGTTTTTGTGTCTTAACTATTTATTTATTTTTAACTCTTGCCTTATTTTAGGAACGGTCCCTTCTTCTTATAAACAGGCAGTGGTTAGGAGGCATCTCAAAAACCTCACCATGACCCATTAATTTGATCAAATTTTATACTATTTCTTATTTTAGCTAAAGTTTTGGAAATTTGTATTTTTATGCAGTTATAACATGTCTTAGAAAATCATGGCATTTATATAAAAAAAATCTGTCTGGATTTAGAACTTGACAGTACTGAGTGAGCCCTGTTAAAAGTCCATAATGACATTGCCATGACCATGGACACTAAGTGTTCTGTTTATTTAGTGTTGCTGGACCTTACAGCTGATTTTAATGCAGTGGACCATGATGTTCTTCTGTCTCGTCTTCAACATTATGTTGTTGTATCTGGTTCAGCTTTCAGTTGGTTCACCTCCTACTTGACCAACATAAATTTTTCATGTAATGACTACTCTGTCTTCCTCTACTGCCCCTCTTTCTTGTGGTGTCCTGCAGGGCTCTGTTCTCAGTCCTCTCTTTTTTTCCTCTATATATGCTGCCTGCACTTGGATCAGTTATAGCCAATCACCACACTTCTTTTCACTGATATGCAGATGACCTACAAATTTATTTACCTATAAAGCCTAAAAGTAGAAATCCTCACATTTATTTTATTGATTGTATTGCCTTTATTAAACAGTGGCTTTACCAAAATTTTCAGTTTTTATATGAAGGAAATACATAATTTATATTTTCTCTGATGATGCTCCTTGTAACTTTAGTGCTTCCAAGTTCAGGCCCACAGTTTAAAACTTGGGAGTTACATTTGACAAGGATTTGAAGTTCAAGAAACATATAGCCTCTGTAGTCAAGGTAAGCTTTTATCATCTAAATCTTAAAAGCTTTTTTTAATCATCCTGACCTGGAAAAAGCTCAAGGCTTGACTACTGCAGTGCTTTGTATGTAGGGATCACCCAATCTTCCATCAGACATCTTCAACGGGTTCAAAATGCTCTGGCCCATCTTTTGCCTCTCAGCGAGAAGGTTGCCGGTTCAAATCCCGGTCCGGGGGCCTTTCTGGGTGGAGTTTGCATGTTTTCCCCGTGCATGCGTGGGTTTCCTCCGGGTACTCCGGTTTCCTCCCACAGACCAAAAAACATGCATGTTAGGCTGATTGGTGACTCTAAATTGACCCTAGGTGTGAGTGTGAGAGTGGATGGTTGTTTGGTGTGAGTGAGACAGGTCCCTCTTGTAAATGAGTCCCCGTGACTCAACGAGGCTAGCCTGTATAAATAAAGGTTGAATGAATGAATGAAAAAAA
>JBBPBX010062471.1:0-20824 GCA_038048925.1 Garcialebias charrua | reverse complement strand
GCAAAAAATACTGAGTTTTTCTGTGTTTTTTCACCACACTTCGTTAGCTAAACATGTGCACACACGTTTCCGATCATTTTTATGCACTCATAAGCAGTTTTTCGAAGAAAAACGAGTGTTTGTAGTCGCGCTAGCAAAACCGTTCCAACTTACGAGCGAAATTCCGGACTTACGAGACACGTGGCGGCCGTTCCAAGTTACGAATTTTCGCGTTACGAGCGCCTCGGAGGAACGGAACTCGCTCGTAAGTCGGGGACTACCTGTATATATATATATATATATATATATATATATATATATATATAAAGCTCTGCAGAGAGTGGTGAAGGCTGCACAGAAGTCTGTTGGAGTCAGTCTCCCCACCATCACAGACATTTACACCTCCAGATGCAGGAAAAGAGCCACCTGCATCATGAAAGACCTCACTCATCCAGCACACTCACTCTTTGCCCCACTCCCCTCGGGACGGAGGTTGAGGAGCATCAAGTGTAGAACCACTAGACTGAGGAACAGCTTCTACCCTGAGGCTGTTAGACTCATGAATAAATAAAAATAAAATAAAAAATAAACACTGCAAAATATCACATCATACTGATGCTGATCTGTTTTCTTGTTGCTGTGTTCATCTGTGTTCATCTGTGACCATCTGCTCATACAAACTCATGTTCGTGCTGCTGTTTATTCCCACTATATTAGGCTTAGTGTATTACTAGTTGATGTTTTTCTTAGTTAATTCTAGATGTTATTACTGTTTTTCTCTTTCATTTGTTGTTGGATGTAACTGGGACCTCGTGTACATAATCTCGTTTTCATCACATGTACCACATGCGGTGCAAATGACAATAAAGACTCTCTGACTCTGAATATATATATAAATATATATATATATATATATATATATATATATATATATATATATATATATATATATATATATATATACATATATATGGTAAATGGAGCTTATTTATATAGCGCTTTCCAGCCCCCTGTGAGGGACCCCAAAGCGCTTTACAATACCAACCATCCACCCATTCATACACACATTCATACACCGGTAGCGGTGACTGCCATGCAAGGCGCCTTCCAGTCCTATCGGGAGCAACTCGGGGTTAAGTGTCTTGCCCAGGGACACAACGACACATGGTGTGAGTAACCGGGATTCGAACCTCCAGCCTTCCGATCGGGGGATGACTGCCATTACCACCACACCACGGCCGCCCATAATATATATATTATATTTATATATATATACATACATATATACATATATATACAGTACATATATATACATATACTGTATATATATATATATATATATATATATATATATATATATATATATATATATATATATATATATATATATGTATATATATATTATATATATATATATATATATATATATATATATATATATATATATATACACTATATATATACTATATATATATATTTATATATTTATATACACGATCCTGTGTACATACTCTCGTTTTCATCACATGTACTACATGTGGTGCAAATGACGATAAAGACTCTCTGACTCTCTGACTCTGATGTATAAATATGCCCCCAAGGCCTCATCCACACCAACAGAATGGCCTCATATACATACCAATGGCTGCAAAAATGCTAATTCAATGAGCCATTTGACTAACTCCCATGGGAACTATAGTTAGAATATCCAAATGGCTCACATGTGGTAGTGCTAGTGTTAATGGTGTAAAGGATATTTGAGAGGCCAATATTAATACTGACCTCTTTACCTTAATTAATTTACTTATTCAGATTGAATAGTAATTTCACGGATTCTTTTCTTTTTCCATTTACCCAATATTTCTGTGATCTTTATGATGGATAAGTAAAACAGAAGCCATAGAGTGACAATGGAAACGTTGACTTTAGTTTGGTATGCCAGGAGACACTACCATTTATTTAAAATAAATCAACTAAAATTAACACCATTACACTTGATTGAGATTTCACTTTCTTGCAATTTAACACGTCAGCACATTTAAATTGTAACAACAGACATAAATACAGGTTGTCAATATACTTAGTCTGTGGCTCTTTAGCTTAAATATAGTTACCAGATAGATTGAGAGGGATAAGGAAATAGGAGGAGAGATGGAGAGATGGTTTAAAGGAAATTGTCTTGAGCATGTTACCAGAAGTGACACTTCCCATCAGATTTCTGCTGAAATCCAGGTACGTTTGTAAACGCTGACTCATTACCTTTACGACGACCAGTCTGATAAAGAGATGGCACCAGCCTTTCAGATGCACAGAGTCCTTCAGGCCCAGTATGTCCGAACTGGTTGTTTACTTTCCAACGTCTCCTGGGTTCCGCTTGGATCATCAGAAAATGTGTCAGCTCCTGGTTGACTTCAAGATAACTTATTCCAGAAAGGAATAATCAAAGTTCTGAGCTTACGCTCGGTTCTAAGTGGACTCATAACAACATGTTATTAGTCTTTAACTGAATGACGTGTCCTTAGCGTGTGACTGACATTCAATCAGCTCTTTGGGAAACCTCATCTCTTGAAGTTCCCAGCATAACTGAACGTTCACCGAAGCAAACGTTTTTTTCTAAAAGTGTTGAGACCAGAAAACAGTCTTCTGATTGGTCAGAAGGGAAGAGAGCTAGAAACAGAGACACGTCAAAGGGTTCACTTTAACTTTATCAGAATTCAAGGTGAGAGTCAGAGCAGAGTGAAAATGTTTTGGAAGAGACAGAGAGTGCTGGAGTCATTCTCATGAAAACAACGGATTAACTGTCTTCTTCATTTCTAAACAAAACGGCCGGGTCTCTTTGACCCGAGCCTTCAACTTTCACACAGCAGTGGACACCATGTTAGTGCAGAAGTGACACAGTTTCACTTTACAGAATAACACAGCATAATAGCATATGTGACCATAAGACATATTGTAAATTACAACACTGCTCATGAATAAACACAGGTGATGCTCTGATTATATTTGTATTAGAACAAAATCAAAGATAGAAATAGTCTCTTTTGGTGACTATGTTCTCAGATTACAACTAATAAAATAAATTGTGTTAAAAGTCTGGTTACTGAAAGGTCAGCAAAGGTCATCACTGGAACAGTTCAAAACACATCAGTTTTGACCCTGGGTAGGTCCACTACAATGGTGCGTCTCCTTTTGATCAGCAAATGAACTTTGAAGTAAATTCTCACATTTGAGAAGCTAAATCAAAACAGGTCACCGGACTTCATCGTTTTCATCATATGTGTGTGTGTGTGTGTGTTCCCGCAGCCCGGCCTGTGTCTCTGGCTCTGCCCTCCAGACCTCCCATCATGCACTCCAGTGTTGCTTCTCTGAAGAAGAGCTCCACGCTGCCCTCGGGCTCCACCACCAGGAACTACAGCCCGACGCCAACGCACAGGTGCGTCGCTCAGCCCACAGGCAGACAGCTTTTTTTTTATTTATTTATTTTACTTTATTTAGCAAAAACAAGCACAAACAAATATGGCAATTCACAATAGTGTACCGTATTTTCCGCCTGATTAATCACGCCGTTCTAAAGTCGCTTTGTCCAATTATTGGAAATAATTTGGAAAAATCCATAAACAGATCGCACCTTTACTTCGGTTGCATCTATTATGCGTCACCTCTACGCGACGCGTCAGTGCCTCATTTGCCCTGCTGAAAATGGCGGCCACAGAAGCGAGCGAGCACGGAAGGACTTTACAAGATTAAAATGGTAAAAACAGTTATTCGTTTGCTGAAAATTATAGCAAAGATGTGTCTTAGCTGAACTTTTCCTTAATAAATGCACGTAATTCCTTCCTACTTCCGCTCTCGGCAAAACTTCCTACTTCCACTCTCGGCAAAGCAAGTCGCATATCTTTTTGCTCCTATCCTCCCTAAGTTTTCCTCCTCCCTGCTTGCTTTTTTGTCTCGTCTGTGACTCTTCAGCGCTCACTCGAACCAATTTGCGATGGATTTAATAAATTGGGCTGTTTCATCTATAGATAAGATTTTTTCCACGAAGCGGACCGGGCCAGGAGAAGCGGTCTGCCCCTCTGACACGCACGCTGTCGGATACATGATGGACTCGTGGGGACAGTGGCAACCCATGTGTTTGACCGTCTTGTCTGTCGAAGACGTGGAAGATTTGTGGATTATTGGGATATTGGTGGCAGCTGCTTTGTTTTTTGGCGTAAGCGGAGCTGTCTGCTACTGGAAGCTCAGGAAGGCTTCGGCGGCTATCGGCGCGCTGGCCAAACTTCCTGATCAGCAAGATTCTCTGATCCGGGCTGTGAGCTCCTCATCCCAGCTGTTGTACGAGCTGAATCGCACGATAGGAGCAGCGGTAGACCACCGCGGACCTGCGGTGCGCTTTGGAACTCGTTTACAGCCGCCCGGCATCAATCAGGGCACAGATGGGGGTTCGTAGTTCGGAACCTCATATGATTCGGCGACTTTGGACCTGAACAGCACCTGGACTTGGAAGGCTGCAGTCAAAAAGAACACTGTGGCCTGGATTGAAGATAAACAAAAGACTATCTAATCTGGTTTCCGCACGACCTTGAAAAAAGAAGAAGGCTGTCTGCTGGAAACTATTCTCCTGGAGTGAAGCTGAGAGACCTTGCTGACCCCCCCCCTCCCCCCCAGAGATCTCTGTGGGTGCGCTCGGAGGCGCCGAGCTGAGACAACTGCTGAACTGTGCTATCTGAATGTTGCTCACAGACTCTTTGATCTCCTTGCATGTCGTCAAAACTGCAACAATGTCTTGTCTGGTTGTGCTTATTGCTGATAGAGTTTTTGGGACTTTATCATAGAGTGTCTTAAGGCAATCTTTGATAGATTCTTTTTTTGAATATCACAAATGATACCTATTGTGTTTTTCCTTTTTCCATATCTGTTTGACCTTCATCCGGAGACGGATGAGTGCGGCCGCGCAGAAGAACATGTCATGTGTTTGAATATGCTGCAGCTTTACATACTCTCCCTCTTCTGGACGACTGTGTATACATCATCACGTTGTATCGGTTAACTGGTGCAATGTTAATAAAAATCTCTTGTATCTTGTATCTTGTATCTTGTAATTGTCAAATCAGCTGGATTTAAAAAGTAGTTTCGCTAGTGCACGCGCACGGGTGGGACAGCTTTATTTCTTTAAAATTTAGCTAAATAAACATTTAAAAATATATATTTCTTAGCTGACATTATAGCACACGGGTTCTTGAGCTTAACCGTTCCTTAATAAATTCACGAAATGATCAAATCTGCTGGATTTAAATTGTTTCGCTTTACCTTCTTCCAAACCGTCGCGTGCGCTGCAAAAATAAATTATAAATAGATTGAATTTTAGCTCAAATGTCTCATACAGGTCACAGTTTGTAAATGACCACCAAGTAATTACGTTCTGTAAGTTTGATAAAAATCTGTCCTGTAGATCATGAGTTATTTATCTAAATAGTATCTATTTACGGTAAGCTAACCGCTAACAAACAACGATGCTAAAAGATCATTTTTTTTAGCTCTAAACATCTCCTGCAGCTAACAGTTTGTAAATGGCCACCCAGTAATTACGTTCTGTAAGTTTAAAGAAAATCTGTCCTGTGGTTATGTACTTTTATTATTTCATTTTATGCTTGTTTATTAATTGTTTAGTGTTTAGTGTTTAAATGGTTACTGTTGCACCGAGGGACTGAGAGAGAAATGCAATTTCAATCCTGTGTATGTCCTGTACATATTGCAGTTTTGATAATAAAGTTGACTTTGACTTTGACGTAGTTCTTACCTCCAGAGCAGGAGGCCGGGCAGCGACAGTCAGTCCGAGCAGAGGAGGCTTTTTTCGGACGGACACATGAGCTGGGAACGATCGGTGTACCCTAGCGGCCAAAAGTGGTACTGCACCATTTTTTGTTTGCCAAAATGAAAAACGGTCATATCTGAGCCAAAAATTGGTCTAAAATATGGGGAAAAAATCCATAAACAAGTCTCACCTTTCTATTAGTCACAGGGCATGCAAATTATGCAAAAAAACTGTGACCTATAGTCCGGAAAATACAGTAACTCTAAAAAGGGCATAGCAGAGGCAGACTTTGATATGAAAGAAAGAAAAAAGAAATACCTGTAAAATTAAGATAGAATACAACAAGGGGGTATATGTTTTAGGATTCAAAATCAGAACATCTTCTCGTCCCCCTTAACAACTCTCTGCTATCCCCCTCCCCTCAGGTCAAGAGCCTCGGTGTCATCCTCGACACCACTCTCTCCTTCACTTCACACATCAACAATATTACTCGGTCTGCCTATTTCCACCTCCGTAATATTAACCGTCTCCGTCCTTCTCTCACGCCCCGCTCCACAGCCATCCTGGTGCACAGTCTTGTGACTTCCCGTATTGACTACTGCAACTCCCTTCTCTACGGCCTCCCCAACAAATCTCTCCACAAGTTACAGATGGTCCAGAACTCAGCTGCCCGTGTCATCACTCAAACCTCCTACTATGATCACATCACTCCTGTCCTGCAGCAGCTCCACTGGCTCCCGGTTAAATCAGAGTCAGAGTCAGAGAGTCTTTATTGTCATTTGCACCGCATGTGGTACATGTGATGAAAACGAGATTATGTACACGGGGTCCCAGTTACATCCAACAACAAATGCAAGAGAAAAACAGTAATAACATCTAGAATTAACTAAGAAAAACATCAACTAGTAATACACTAAGCCTAATATAGTGGGAATAAACAGCAGCACGAACATGAGTTTGTATGAGCAGATGGTCACAGATGAACACAGATAAACACAGCAACAAGAAAACAGATCAGCATCAGCATGATGTGATATTTTGCAGTGTTTATTTTTTATTTTATTTTAATTTATTCATGAGTCTAACAGCCTCAGGGTAGAAGCTGTTCCTCAGTCTAGTGGTTCTACACTTGATGCTCCTCAACCTCCGTCCTGAGGGGAGTGGGGCAAAGAGTGAGTGTGCTGGATGAGTGAGGTCTTTCATGATGCAGGTGGCTCTTTTCCTGCATCTGGAGGTGTAAATGTCTGTGATGGTGGGGAGACTGACTCCAACAGACTTCTGTGCAGCCTTCACCACTCTCTGTAGAGCTTTCCTCTCTTCAACTGTGCAGCCTCCATGCCACACGTTGATGCTGGAGCACAGGATGCTCTCCACTGCACACCTGTAGAAGGAGGTGAGAACTGGGCTGCTCAGACCAGCACGTCTCAGCCGTCTGAGGAAGTAGAGTCTCTGATGACCTTTCTTGATCAGGCTGGTGGTGTTGTTGCTCCAGCTGAGGTTATCATTCATGTGTACACCCAAGTATTTGTAGCTGGAGACCACTTCCACTGCAGACCCACCTATTTTCAGTGGGGCATGGGTGTGTTTGTTCCTTCTGAAGTCCACAATCATCTCCTTTGTCTTCTTCACATTCATGTGAAGATTATTCTCTTTGCACCAGCTCTCCAGGTGTTCCACCTCCTGTCTGTAGCTGGACTCATCATTGTTTGTGATGCATCCCACCACCGCTGTATCATCTGCAAACTTAACAATATGACAGCCTGGAAGTGTGGCTGTACAATCATATGTGAGCAGAGTGAACAGAAGGGGGCTCAGCACACATCCCTGAGGAGAGCCAGTGCTGAGGGTTATGGTGGAGGAGGAGAAGTTGTGGATCTTCACGGACTGTGGTCTGTCTGTTAAGAAGTCTAGTACCCAGTTACAAATAGAGGGGCTTAGTCCAAGTGTAGATAGTTTGTCTATCAGAGTTTGGGGGATCATGGTGTTGAAGGCAGATGTGAAGTCCACAAAGAGCAGACGCACGTATGAGTCCTTCTGATCCAGGTGGGTGAGAGCAGTGTGGACCACGGAAGAAATGGCGTCCTCTGTTGATCGGTTCTCACGGTATGCGTATTGATGAGGGTCCTCGTTGATGTTGACGGTTGCCTTGATGTGGGACATGACCAGTTTCTCAAAACATTTAGCGACTATCGGGGTGAGGGCCACCGGTCTATAGTCATTCAGACCAGTCACTGTGGAGCTCTTTGGGACTGGGATGATGGTCGCGGTCTTCAGGCAGGTGGGAACTGACTCCAGTGCAAGTGAGGTGGTGAAGATGTCAGCCAGCACCTCACAGAGCTGGTCCGCACATTCCTTCAGAACTTTCCCTGGGATGTTGTCTGGTCCGGTTGCTTTATGAGGATTAATCTTTCTGAGACTGCCTCTCACTTCTGCTGCGGTCACTCTGAGATGCTCTTCATCTGGTGATGAGGTGAGTCTGGTGCTAGCTGGTCTGTTTGGATCATCAAAACGTGCATAAAACTTATTGAGGGCATCAGGCAGAGATGGGTCCCTGGGGCATTGTTTGTTCTTGCCTTTGTAATCTGTTATGCATTTAATACCCTTCCACATGCTCCGTGGGTCTTGTGAGGTGAACTGTCCCTTGATCCTCTGTGCATATGTGGCCATGGCCTTCTTAATGCCATCCTTCAGTTCTTTCCTGCTCTTTCTCAGCTCCTCTTTATCTCCTGACTTGAATGCAGTACTTGATGCAATCACGCATCATCTTCAAAATTCTACTCCTCACGTTCAAAGCTATCCACAACCTTGCCCCTCCTTATCTATCTGACCTCCTACAAATCTCCATCCCATCACGCTCTCTCAGGTCCTCCTCTTCACTACAACTCCATGTACCCTCTGCCCGCCTCTCCACCATGGGGAGCAGGGCCTTCACCTGCTCTGCCCCTCACCTCTGGAACGCTCTACCGCCCGACCTTCGAAACACCACCTCCCTTTCTCTGTTCAAGACTGCCCTGAAAACACATCTCTTTAGACTAGCTTATCATTAACTTTACTAAATGTATTTTTATCTTCCATTTTATATCCTTTATGTATTTTATATTTCAATTTGTCGCTGATAATGTTTGCTCTGTATTCACTGTGTTGGTTTGTTAAGTGTCCTTGGGTGTCATGAAGGGCGCTTTTAAATAAAATGATTATTATTATATTATTATTATTATTATAGGATTAGGATTAACATGCATTAGTGGGCAATTCCATTAACATGTCATAGAGGTCTTTGTGTGTTTCAATATATTCCTGTAGGCAGACTGCTGGAACAGAAAATATTATGAGGAAATGTGAATTAGCTGCTCATCTCATTATTCCACCAGCTAACACCTTTAACATGTCCTTTAAACTCAAAGCAGTTAGCTCGTCCTCTTCAGTACATTTCAAGTGATATGAGCGTGATCATCTCTCTGTGACTCCTTACTGTGCTGTTGTACCTGGAACTTTAGGCTGACATACTTACGTCATCATGCATGATGACGTAAGACGTACAACTAGCAGAACAGCTCTTCTCTCTGTCCTCTCTTTTCTCCACTCTGTATTCTTTATTTTTCCGTCATCTCATGTCGTTCTTTTCCTTTTAGTCTTTCTGTATGTTTCTTGTTTTCAGCGGTGCGAGGAGCCCTTCAGGCAGCGTGAAAGACGGCACTAGAACACGACTCAACTCTGCAGCCTCGACCTGTAAGAAGATTCCAGAAAGGTAAGGAGGCGACTCCTCCCAAGTTACAAACAACAACAAAACACCAGTTTTATGTTAAAAATCGCCCCCCACTCTTTTGTAAATCAAATCACGTCTAAAATCAAATCAAATAAATTGGCTTAAAAGTAATTCTCCAATAAAATTGTTTGAACTACTCAGAAGAACAAGACTGTTTGTACCATTTTCAGGTCCTTAGATAAACTAAAACATGTTGCTGCAACTATACTTTCCACTGTACATGTTGCACCGTCGTATAAGTTGTATCAGTCCAAAAATGTCTAATAAAGTGGGAAAAACAAACATATAAGTCGCTTCGCCGCGTCGCGTTTGTTATGTGTCATCACTGACCACCCGGAAACGTGGGCAGGTGTTGTGCCAAAAATTGATTGGCTGCCAAAATGGCGGCTGTGGGAGTGTGCACAGGACGACTTTAACAAGAATTTAAAAGCAATTATTTGTTTGCTTGAAATTATAGCAAAGTTGTGTCTCTGTTGAACTTTTCCTTAATAAATGCACTTTAATGGTCAAATCAGCTGCATTTCACCTGGGCGGTGCGGCAAAATGCAGCTGATTTGACGTTTGCTCCAGGAGTTACGGAGCAAGGTGAAGGTGGCTTGGTATGGGAAGCCAAGTGTCTCATTCATAGCCACATTGCCTATTAATGAGACACTTGGCTGATTTTCTGTCACCACGATGAAATAACACCATCCTGCCGTTCTGTAGAAGAATGTTGTGTCAATGTTCAACCTTTAGAAGAGAAAAGCTGTACGTCCCTCCAGCTTCTGATTCTCTCTCGTTTCTTCTTGTTGCTGCTTCATCTTGGCTCCAAACGCAGCAAGGAGGCTGCAGGAGATGCAGGTGAGATAAGCACACCTCTCTTTATATGACTGGCTGCATTAGATGCAAAGTGACAGGGCTTCTGAACAAACAGACACTTTAACTGAAAGGTTGCTATGGTCTTATTTAGCTTGTCTGAGTGAAATGATTTCCCTCCCCGTGTGTGTTTGTGTGCAGGGACAAGGCGTGTGACGCACTGCAAAGGTAGGCTTCACCCCTGACAGTAAAATTAATATACAGTATTCTAATATTTAGTTGACAGAATTTGTGCATGAGACCTTTTTTTTCTTCTTCACATCTCACATTACTCGTGTGTTCCCTGCCTCTTCTCTAACCACACCCCTCCCTAATCGTGCACACTTTTTACCATTCCACCTGTCTGACGTCCTCCTTCACCGCTTCACTTAGTGACTATGCAGATCTATCTGAGCCCCCTTGCAAGAAAGACTGGGTCTTCTGAGGCTGTCGGGTCCGCGGTGCCCACCGACAGGGGCCCCACGGATGCTCCCGATCTTAAGAAGCGGGGCAAAAAGCCGGCGATGAAGAAACCCCTGCCGTCCTTCAACTTGAACTTCCAGAAATCCACAACCAGCCCAAGCACCCAGCAGGACACGCCCAGCTACAGAAGCCCCGTCAAGTCGCCCAGCCAGTACTTTCAGATATGTTACTGACAAACAAGAAACGTTACACAAAGATAATCTTTTTACGACCAAAAGTATCTTAAACTCTGAAGTCTGCCTGCAACTGAGACGGTTGATGTTGTAGTGATATAGGGTGATATAGACCCTCATCTCTGACCTGGATTTACACCTTTTCACATCTCTCTGAAACTTTTAGTGTCTTCACTTTTCTTGAGGCTCTCAAAGAGACAAGTGGACACAATTTTATTACATTGTTTTTGAGTTTGAGAACATAGTCTCCAAAGACACTATTACTACTCTTTTAATTGTGTTCTAATACAAATGTATTCTGAAGTATCACCTGTGTTTATTTCATATGAGCAGTATATTAATATGTGAATGATCATTAATATGCTGATATTTTCCCCCTGTCTTAGTCAAGAACTATGTCAAAGTTGAATTATATGTCGGAATGATCTTCCAGTCTTGGTTTAAATTGTTGAGACAGTGAATCAAGTCGTAGACGAAAGTTCTAGACACTGTCTCCTGTCCTCCCAAAACATTTCTCTCTGTTTTTCCAAACAGACCTTGACTTCCTAAGTCTCATTTTCTTTTCACCCCCACTGGCCCACGGACCAATGAGGAGACTATTTTTCTGCTCTCAACTCTTTAGGAAAAGCGTTTTGCTTCCTTGAACGCTTCAGAGTTTGAACAGTTTTTGAACGGACAGAGAACTATCATCTTTCTCTCATGGCTAGATAAACTGAGTCATTAAGTCAAAGACTGGTTCATCAGCCAAGAATTTATGGATGCCTCCATAAATTCAACAGAGCTAAAAAGCTCCAAGCTCTTAATGAACTTCCTTTGAGAAACGTCTCGTCTTGAAGTCAACCTGGAGCTGCCACTATTTCTGATGATCCACGCAAACCCCAGGAGACGTTGAAAGTAAACGTACTAGCTCGGGCGCACCGGACCTGCAAGGTCTCTGTGCGTCTGAAAGCCTGGTGTCTCCTTTTACCACGCTGTCGTCTCAAAGGTAATGAGTCAGCTGTTTACAAACGTACCTGGGATTCAGCAGAAGTCTGATGGAAAGTGTCATTTCTGGTAACATACTCAAGACAATTAATTTCCTTTAAACTATTTCTTCCTCTTCTCCTATTTCCTCCTTTCTCATATCATTTTAAGCTGGCAACTACATCAAGCTAGAGCCTACAGATCAAAAGTAAGATGTCAACTCATTACTAATGTCTGTTGTGTACAATTAAATTCGCTGGTGCGTTTAATTTGTAAGAAATTGAAATCAGTCAATCAAGTGTAATGGTGTTAATTTTAGTTGATTTATTTTAAATAAAAGGTGTCTTTGGCATACCAACTAAAATCAACGTTTCATTGTCACTTTATGGCTTCTGGTTTATTGTCCTTTATAAATTATCACAGAAACATTTGGTAAACTTGAAAAAGAGAAGAACCCGTGAATTACTATTCAATCTGAATAAGTAATTAATTAAGGTAAAGTGTGTCAGTTTAATACTGACCCAAAGATCCCTTACATCGTAAAAGAAAGTGCTCAAGCTCTTGAAACTTGTTTTGTTTGCTTAGTCTGGAGTAGTGGAAAGGTTTTAGTCACCTTTTAGCTTCTTGAGAATAGTTGTTGTTGTCACTCTCTGAAACCTGCACGATGTCTTTCTGCTCCATCGCTCAGCACCAAGTCTGTGAGCTCAGAGGAAAACAGCCCAATCTGCCTCCACGTCTGTTTACTTCCATGTCTTTTGTGTGTTTGACCAGAGCTTCCGCCTCATCAGAAAACGCGACAATAAAAAACCTACAACCATAAATTAAATGTCTTTTCCCCCTGCTGTGTTGAGATTTTCACGTCTAGTGGCTGCACTGTTCTTAAACATGGTAAGACTTTAAGTGCAGGCAATGACGCACTTCTCTGGACACTTTTACACAAACTCTCAAAAACTGGTTACGTCACTGCCGTGAGTTTGAAAGAAACTGCTTTAAAGGGAGAGTAAATGTATATTTCATCTAAACGTATGCACACTTAGGTGAATTAGACTGTTAAGATGGCACGGTGACTTAGTAGACATGCAACCTCTCAGAGAGAAGGTCACCTGATCAAATCCTGGCTGGCGGACCTTTCTGGGTCCGGTTTCCTTCCACAGACCAAAAACATGCATGTTAGACTGATTGGTAACTCTAAATTGTCTCTAGGTGTGAGTGAGAGAGTGAATGTTTTTCTCATTTGGCTCTATGTGTCCCAGTGATGGACTGGCAACCTGTCCAGGGTGTCCCCTGACCTTCACACAGTGATTGTTGGACTTGGGCAGTGGGCACCAATAACCTCCATGACTCAGAAACAAAGAAATGGACGGATGGATAGAGACTGTTATTTCCTGCTGTAAACCGTTTGATGCACCGAACGATTTCCTCTGATTAAAGGTCTTGTGTAACCTCTTGGTCTCTGTCAAACCTCTTCAGTGTGGACAGTAAATCAGATCACATCACTGGCCTCTACTTAAGAAACAACATTTAGAAAATCTTGTCAAGTTTTATCTTCTCACACTCTTCTGAACACTTAAATGGACAAACTCCCGGCTCAGACAGAGGAAAATGTAAAGTTCCTTTTCTGTGAGATTTTCTTGGAACAAACAGCTTTTTCTGCACAAGGGATTAAAATGTGGAAATCCCTACGTGCGTGTTTGAAATTGAATTCTGACTCAAATCATTTTAGCTCCAGACTGGAGCGGTTTCTGGAGGAGGACATTATATTTGGACTGTTTTTGTCTAATGGCACCTTGGTGCCATTATCGGTGTGGTTCTGTTGGCAGTGAGGTTGTACTGTTCATTTGAAGTTATTGCTGGGTTTCTGTTTTAATAATAAGCACAGTGTATAAACACACACTCATACATTTTAGATACACATATATATACGGTAGATATATTAGTACACAAACTTTGCTGTTTTAATTTTATTTTCCAGCCTGCTGTGCCATCTGTAATGAATTTTTTGTCATTAAAGTGTTTTCAGGTCAGGTGGCAGGACTAAACTTTGGTCTTGGTCCTACTAGGGCCATTACCTCATTATTCAGATTGGAATTAAATGTTTTTCCAAACCAAGATGTCTCAAAAAGCTTCTATCACAGGTAAGACATTTATTAAATTTACAAAAAAATCCAATTCAAGTCAACATTATAACGTTCAGGTAAAAAACCTTCGGCTCTTTCAACTCTTTTTCTGCTGTTATACATACAGGTCCTTCAAAAAAAATTAGCATATTGTGATAAAGGTCAGTATTTTCCATAATGTAATGATAAAAATGAATCACCTGCCCTTTAAAAACACCAAGATTCCATTCAATCATTGCCAGATTATCAAAATTGCTTTGCCAGTAAATATCCAGCGTTCTTTTGCCTTGACCCTTTACTTATCTTCACAGACTCGTCGCTTTGCCTGATCCTTTTTGGATTTATTACTGCGACATCTGACCATGGTAACAACTCTGCCTAAGGGCGTAGAATTCATCTCATTATTGGGGGGGACCATAAACAGGGAAATTTTTTAAGAGCAATTTTGGGGGGGTCGGCAAAGTTACAGTGAAATGTAATGCAAAATGTACAGAGGGAAGTTTATCCAAACTGCATGCATATACTATGCAGAATAATCAGCAATAATATTGAATTAAATGGCATGTATTTAGTAGTCTTAATAGTATGTAATATTAATCAGTACAATAGTGACACTCATTACTCTTATTTAAAAAATTACGTGTTCAATCTGCAGTACAATAGACGACAAATAATGACAAGTGGCAAAATGAGAAAAATATTGTTTAAATTTCAGTTTGGCTTGTATTCATAGATTGCTGTGGTCAGTGTCACTGGTAATCTGGTACAACACCTTCCCAAAATCTTAAAGCTTAAAAAGAAAACAGTTTTCAAGGAGAAGAAATACAAGTACTTTAATGAATAAAGTTACACCTAAACATTGATTTGATGTCACTTAATACAAGAGATGAGAAATCTAAATTGCAACATGTATGCAAAAGAGAAAATAAATGAAGTATATTAACATGTACTGATTTGTGCAACACAACAATAAAAAAAACTGGCTGAAAAATGATTGGATGTCATTTTTTCTCTTTTCTGCCATCGTTTGACTTGGTTAACTATTAAAAAGCACAACACTGTTTGTAGGGGAGAATAAGCACTTATTAACAAAACTGAAGCTTATTTATGCCTAACAGTATTTACTGTAATTGTGATTATTAAGAAGGCTGCCAGAGACTTGGTAGACAGTACAGGTAATTTTCTTATGAATTAAGGCATGTATTATCAATCAATCAATCAATCAATCACCTTTATTTTACCAGGTGAGCCCGTTGAGATTGAGATCTCTTTTACAAGAGTGACCTGGTCAAGTGGTCAGCAGCACATGTCACATGGTAATTGACAATAAACATTTGCATTTACCAAAAAAGAAAATAAAGAAAACTACAATTAGAGTAAGTATATGTTGACAGTTCAAAACCATCAGGATAAGACAGACTTATACAGTATAGGCATTATATACATGTATATATATAAAAACAGACAGACATCAGTTGAGTAGATACAGTTAAAAAATCAACAATGACATGTATATTGGATAAGTAATGTTTAGAAACATCTGCAATGGTCAAGTTTCTTGATGACATTATCTAATACGGTTGACATCAATGATCTAGGAGAGATGAATGTTGATAGTTTCAGATCTTTCTGTAAGTTGTTCCAGGCTGAGTGGACGGCGAAGCTGGACGCTCTTTTTCCTAGTTCAGTTCTAACCGGAGGAAATGACAGGAGGACAGGAGTGGCAGAGCCTTGGAGTTAAACTCCACCGTACTACTGCCTACCATCCGCAGGCTAATGGTCTTTGTGAGAGGTTCCACTGCTCAATGAAGGCAGCATTGCAGTTCTCATTGGTGGATGATGGTTGGATCGCTTGCCTTGGGTTTTGTTGGGCCTGCATTCATCTCCTAAAGAGGACCTGCAGTTTTCTTCAGCTGAGTTGGTCCTTGGCCAGCCTTTGAGGGTACCAGGGGAGTTTCTTCCAGGTCCGGCGGGTTCAGTTCCTCCCAAAGGGAGTAGGGCGGTCCTAACAGGGGAAAATAGATCTGTTGCCCCATTGGCAGCACATCACTGCCTTCCACAGGTGTTTGTGCCGAAGGACTTTATGTCAGCCGAGTATGTATTTATCCGCCATGACGCACACTGTTCACCACTTCCGCCTCCTTATGATGGTCCATTTCATGTTTTGGAGAGGGGACCTAAAGGTTTTTTGGTGGAGTGGGGGGTAATCAAGAGAGGGTTTCAGTGGACCATTTGAAACCAGCTCATGTGTTGAGTTGGCTCAGCTACCTCGTCGTGGCTGTCCCCCAATTTTTTTTGCCCATTCTTCCAGGTTTTTCCCCTACAACTGAGTTACCTCCCTCAGGTAAACAGTTAAGTGGCAGTCGGTGTGGAGAGTCTCCTTCAACTTCAACACCTGTCGCTGTGAAGAGCAGCCGTCGTGGCCACCTTATTCAACTCCCTAGCCGTTACCGTTAGGTATTTCTTTTATTTATTTATTGTGTTTTACACCTGTGATAGGTTTCACAATTTGTGTTTTGGGCGTTTGTGACATTCTGTCACAAATGTATATATTTCATGTCAGAATGTGCTCCTATTGTGAAAGGGACAGAATATAAGACAGCAGTTCAACGGTTGTAATTTAGTTGTTTCTCCTGAGCTTGATGATGGAAGACATTGAGAATAAATCAAGACTCAAAATATTTTTCGTCTCTTTCTGCCGACTTCCACAATATCAAGGTTTGTTGTACCCTCTGTGCTGGCGATAAAGTGCTGTCTAGCTTCAAAGACCCCACATCAAATCTGAAGAAACATCTGGAGTTGCAGCATGGACCAGTGGCAGACTTAGACATTTTGGGACCCCAGACAAACCTTTGCACTGTAAAGGGGCTTTCCCCCAAGTCAGCCTAAATGTACCATTAGGCCCTGCCCTGAAGGTCAAAGATTTTCATGTTAATACTCTAATACTGGGAACTAGACAATAAAAACAACCGTTTTTTTCTCTACTTTAATAAGGTACAACTATCCTTTAAAGTCTTTTTAAGTTTTTCCGCTCCGCTTTCGTATCTTCGCGTTGGCTTAATCTGTTTTCCATCTCCTCTGTCTTCCCGCTCAAGCATACTGAGCACTTCCTGGATTTTTGGGTGATGTGTAACGCTCATTAAGGCTAGGCGCCTGACCACGGCCAGATTTGGTAAATAGGTAGTCAGAAAAGGTTCAGCTGAGGATCCTGTTGTGTGAATAAAACTGATGGAGATGTTCAACATTTATCATCTAAAACTAATTACTCTGACCCAATAATTATAACCCAGCTCACTTATATCAAATATTCTCTGTTCCCTTTAAACACTTATATTTGATAGTACAAACATGTTGTTTGCTTTTCTCCTTGATACAGAAAAGACAGTCTTCTAGCCTTGACAATGTTTGGATTAGATGTTCTTGTAGGATCAGAACCACGACTTGTTTGTTTTATCTGTAAGACGTCAGAGCTTGTCAAACTCCACCTGCTTCTTGTTTAAATAGCTTGTCATGTCCAGTACAATTCGGAATTGTGCTGGACAATGTATTTGAGACCAAACTAAGTTTCAAAAGACATTAAAAAGCCTTCCCCTTTGCAAAGTTTGTTTGTCTGTTTTAACACTGTTCTCTTGTTTATCTTGTGTGGTTTTTATTAAGGTAACAGGGGTTTAAAATCCCCATCATTATGGTGCCGAAAACCCATTCTCCCCATACCTGCTCCTGATGACCTCTGAACGGAGCGCAGCTGCGAGGCACGGTAAATATGACAGAAAGTCCAGTGATTGGGTTTGTCTCTGGCCAGCTTCCTCTGTCCATTTGGTGCGATCAAGGTCGGGTTGGCGGAGATTTCCACACCGCACAGTTCAACAAGAACGTAAGTGTTAAATAGTGTTTGTTGATACGTCGTTTTTAAAACAATTTGAGTACAGTAACAGGAACTAGTTCACCTTGAGCCGATGACTTGAAATTTGCAGTGAGGTGTCTGTTTTTTGACAACTAAGCGAGTTTTTGCGCACATCGTTAGTTGACAGAGCCAATATCTTTTTCTATACAGGTGGTCCCCGACTTACGAGCAGGTTCCGTTCCTGCGAGGTGCTCGTAAGATGAAAATTCATATGTGGGAACACGAAGCACGTGTTCTCGTAGGTCCGGAACCTCATATGCGCTCGTGAGACCGGGAACACCTGTATTTAAGCGAGGGCGGTCAAAATAATAAGCCGAGACCAGACATGTGAGGCTGACCGCCAGACCTTACATTGGATGTTCATAGTGTGTCCGGCCAGGCGAGAAGAGAAATTATGACAAGAACGTTTATTTTTATATTTGACGCGTCATTCTGTATTTGTTTAGTCCTTTTTTACGTGTATGTTTGTGTTTGTGGAGCGCTGCATATCTGGCCTTTTTCGTTCTTCCATTTTCCTCTGTGTGTGTGTGTAGGCAGTGGCTCCTGGTCTGTTATCTGTGGGCCTTTCCCCCCCCTCCCCCCACCCGTGCTGAACCTGCCTGCAGCCTGTTTTCTGTGTTTAACTGCTCTGAGAGTGAATGTGAGTACGGTACCTTGTTTTTGTGTTTGAGAAGTTGCTATTTTGGAAGTTAGATGTAACTGGATCTAAAAGGTTTTCCAGTTTGATATTAATTTGCTCACATATATTAATAAATACTGTACACAAAAGGTTGTCTGTCTAAAGGCAAAAAAGAGATAGAACTTCAGTCAGTAAAAAAAATATGGCAGAATGAGTCAAGGGAAGCAAAGCATCTGATAAGTTTTTATTTTATTTTTAAAACAGTACTTGTGGCTCAGCCTTGGGATACAGCTGCGTCTGCACCTCCCCCAGATAGCTTGGCAAAGGCAAACTTGGATCATTGGGTTTGCTACAGAAGTTAATTAATTGTAGATGTCCAACCATTCATTACTTTTGAAGGTTTACAAAAAATAATTTAGTGGATCATGAGTTATTTTGCTAAGTGACAAAACACAAACAGTTTCAGCTGTTTTATCCTTCATTATAAAATACTTAGTTTCCTTCCCCTCCTCTCCCACCACCCATCCTACAACCCCCCCTCCACCCCACTCTCCTCCCTCTCCTCCACCCCACCCTTCCCCCACCACCACTGTGCCAGCTTGGATTTGGGTTGACTGCAGAAGTCAGAAATACAGCACTTGGTTTCAGAGCAGAAACTAACAACCTTCCCCCACCCTAGGGCTGGACGATATGGCCAAAATTTTTATCACGATATAGTTCTTAATTTCGGTCGATAACGATATAATTCGATATCGATATAAACAATATAAAAGCCTAAAAAAAAACTATAAACTATACAAATAAATTAATGTTCTCCTTGTATTTGTATTTAGCCTCCAAAAAGATGGAAATCACCATCAAATAAACATAAACTTCTCAACCCAATAATTCTCAGTCGGGTCATCTGGACACTTTCTTTTTTATAGAAACGTTTCACCCTCCATCCAGTTTCTATAAAAAGAAACTGTCCAGATGACCCGACTGAAAATTATTGGATTTGGTACGTGGATTATTGAGCATGAACTTTCTTGCCATAAAATTCTCAACTGTGTCAATATTAATAGTTTTAACTTTAAACATCTTTAAAATTTACAGCATTGAAATTCATAGTTAATTAAATAAAACTTTTGGGTGTTGTTATTTATAAGAAGCTGACATAGAAATCTCATGGAAATTACTTAAGAATAAAAATAACAAAATCAATTGCATTACTGTATAAAGTAAAATAGTTTTTGAATGACAAAGTTTTGAATATATTGAATAATGTAATGATTGTTCCATATTTAATCTGTTGTATTGAAGTTTGGGGAAAAGCATGTAAAACTATTACAAACCCTGTTTTTTTTTGTTTTGTTTTTAAAGAGCTATAAGAATTATTAGTAGGAAGTGCTATGGTCACCCAACAAATATTTCATCAGTTTAAATTATTAAAATTTTATGATTTGGTTGAACATAGTATTTTACAAGTCATGTATAAAACTGAAAAAAATTACCCCCCAAATATTCAATTAAAATTTGTTTAAAGTTATTAAACCCTGAAGGGAATGTAAATGTTTGTAAAACCTCCATTTAGGACTAGTTTGAAGGAGCTGAGTTGTAAATCAGGAAACAGGATTGTGTTGACTTGATATCACCATAAACATTTCTAAAACTATTTATATGTTTTAAAAGATGATTAAATCAAAGTTGTTGGGAAGGTGTGGTGCAGGTGAAGTGAAGGTTGTTGTTTGTTTGTAGTTATTTTGTATTTTTTAAACAAGGGGCAGATATTAAAACACTATTTTCGTCTTTCTGCACATTTTCATTCAGTGTTTTTTTTTTCTTCTGATGAATTTGTTTTATTTTGAATTTAAAAAACATGCAGCGCTGCTGGGGCTGTTTGTTTACGTCGTAGTTTCAGGGAAACGTTGGCTCAAACTTTATTGTTCTTCATCTTCTGACTCTCATCATATTCTATCGAGTGGAAACTCTTCAGATTAAACAAGTTAGATGTTTCCACCGCTAGTTAGAACGACTCCGTCACGTTTTGAAAAATAAAGAAACCGAGTAAGACTCGCTGCAGATGAGACCTGCAGTTTAACAAAACCGAACTACGTCCACACCGACGAATTAGTCTTTCCTCTCATCAGTGATGTCGTCTCTTTCTCTTCGCTTGTGAAACTTTGTTCAGTCAC
>JBBPBX010062470.1:0-10147 GCA_038048925.1 Garcialebias charrua | reverse complement strand
GTTTACTTGTGGTTCCTAGAGTTTTCAGAAGCAGAATAGGAGGAAGATCTTTCAGTAATCAGGCTCCTCTCTTGTGGAACCAACTTCCTGTTTTTGTCTGTGAGGTTGACACATTGTCCAGTTTTAAGAATGGGGTTAAAACTTTCCTTTTTGATAAATCCTATAGTTAGGGTTGGCTTGTTATGCTGCCATAGACTTAGACTACTGGACAAATAATGTCCTTAAAATTATTTTTTCAAATTAAATAGTTTTAATTTGATACTATTTCTATTTTAACGTGCCCTAATATGACTTCTGTTGTGACTTGGCGCTATATAAATAAACAAGATTTAACTGAAATTGGTCAACACAATAGATATAAATTTAAACCAAGATGATCATGGAGAATCAGTTCTGACTGATGATCTATCCCAAAATCGAGATTATGTCAAAGAGAAATGATGATTTACAAAAACATATTTTTTTAATAACTGCATGTGATGCAAGTCTGTTTTCAGTTTAGAAGTAAATACTCAGAGTGAAAGCTTTTTCATGGCGCATTGCCAACAGGCGGGCAATAACATTTTTGCCCATATCTGTATGAGTTGGTGTGTCTTTTACCAACATATCTCAAGAACCACCGACTGGATTTGCATTAAAACTTTCAGGAAATTATCATTAGTTGTACAGTGACAACTGGATAACCTTTGAAGTCAGTCCAAATCAAGACGGCTGTTAAAGCCAACTGACCTTAGAAAACACAAAAATACCTATAACTCAGTCATGACAGATACTGAGCTAAAATTTTGTGCAGTTGTAGCTGAAAGTTTTTCACTGCCTTCAAGTGAAATTCTGTGAATAAAAAATAACTGTAGACGCACACGAAAAGATGTTGACGAGCTAAACTAAGTGGACAATCATAATTCAGCATGTACCATTTCTGAACAGTCTGAGTTCTTACCATAAAATATCCAGGCAGAAGCTTCTGTAGAAACTCTGCCTCTTTGTGTTGCACTGTCTTAATAATGAATTCATCATCACTAGAAAGATAAAATAGAGATCCACTGGCCCCGGAGTTCGACAGCTCAATTAGCGGGTCATTGCACAGGGAGTACTGTAAAAAATAAAAAAAGCTTTCAGAATGACAAAAGTTCCACCTCTCTTGTGTCAACACTCAAAAGTTCCACATCTTGTGTCAACACTCATTTTTTCACACTTTCCCAGTTTCAGTCTTTCCAGTTACGCAATCCCTTTATTCTTCTCATTATTATATGCTCTTTTGCTTTCTTAACAGCACTTTTTCCGAATAGAATAAATGCAGCGTAAAGAAAGGTACCATGTAGTCATCAGGGCGGATGCCAAACATCTCTCTGAAGTATCGAAAGGCAACTGGAGCATACGTTTTGAACCTGAAGTCTCCATAGTGGTGAGCTGGTGTCAGGTTACTGCCCTCACTGCCCAAAACAAAAAAAGCAATTCACAAAAAGATGGCAAAACAAATTATGAAAGTCGGTAAGGGCGAAACCTTCACATACAGTAAATAAAGCAACATTTCCTCACTTCAGAATTCTCAAAACTCACTTGGGAAAGAAGATACTTTCCACCACCTCAAAGTCCTGCAGCAGCACATCTCTCTCAGGTTTTTGGCTCAAGCTGCCCACCGTATATGTGATACCCAACTGTATCGCCCCCTTCAGAGCAGATGACGTTGTCTGGAAGAAAGACAGTGAGAAAAAAAAAAACATTTAAAAGGCTGGAAATGATGAGAATCATCTGCACAATATTTTAAATCCTGTAATGTAAACTAGCCAACACAACAAACAAGTACAAACTATCGATTTTAAGTTGACAAAAAGGTAAGCTTTAAATATTTTTTTGGGGCAAACAGCACAAGAAGGGGTCTGGTTTAGTTACCAATTACTCCAAGTGTTTGTCCAGTAACTGTTGGTGAGGATTAAAAGTTGTTATAGTTAATTTTACAAAAGTCTGACATACAGTCCTGTAATTAAAAAGGTAACAAATTAAAACATTACAAGAAAACTGAAGAAAATATGAATGTAATGTCATAATTTTAAGAGGATAAGTCAGACATGGAAACATGTTTGAATGAATCAAAAGCAAACAAACTACAGATTATGTGGATTAACGGGTGAAACTGCAACAGTTAGACCCTAAACGTCTTGCTTCTGTTCATGGTTCCTCGTAGAATAGGACTAGAATCAAAGCTGTGGTACTAAATAATCTTACTACGAAATTTTACTTTAGATAATTCATCACAGAAAAAAAGCACGTCTGAAGTGTGACAAATATGATCTATGTAGATTTTATTGACAACAGAAAGCAGATTTTTATTTTTCTCAGTTTTTATAAATATATATTTTTACATAAACACACTTCCTCGATCTTTATCTTTTTCGTTATTAGCTAAAATGGCTCGAATATAGAGTAAATGTTTAGTCTAAAAGCATCCAAATGCAATCCTGTAATCAGAATTTGATAATTTGTTTTAACATGTTCGATCTACATATGTTTAACTGAACAAGAAAAGTTAAATTATTTATTAGCAACAAGTGGAAAAAAATGTGTGACTTAAAGCAAATAAATTTGCTATACATCAGTCAAAATACTTTAGAAACTTTTAAAACTAGAATCAACATTTTTCACAATTTCACAGCCTAAACATTTTTTTTTTATTCAAGAGGGGAAAATGAACAGGAAAAAAAAAGTTGTAGCTGCTTGTGTGGGTGTGATGGCACCTTTTTGTACGTCGTCTCCCCTTTGGGATCAATTCCTCGATGGCCAATTGTTTTTTTCATGGCCGGAGACATGACGACGCTCGGACCCTGCCAGTCCAAACACAAACCAGCAAAACGTTACAAAAAGGGAAAAAGAAATCTCACAAGTCTGATGCAATAACTTTATGTTTCAAACAGGAAAGAGAAGAAAACACGTCAGCAAAAAATGACTAAACATCATCTTGTTACAGTGATCACATATTGTATTTCCTAAATGACACAAAACCCTTTTACACACTACTCTCTCCTTGATTCTCACCTCTGATGAGGCATTTCTTCTCGCATCTGTTGGATCTGGAGAGGGAAAGATAGCAAAGACACGCAAATTAGATACAAATTACAAACGGGAAAGAAACGTTCGGCAAACAAGCAAAAGCAGTGTTTTTCACTAGATGCCATAAAATCAAACAGCACTGCTTCAAATAGCTTCCATCATCCCGACCTACTAAAAAGCAGAGAGCACAGCTGAGCTCCAACACAAGCATGCAGACAAACTTCATTTATTACCTCTGACAGAAGCCAGCACCCTGCAGGTCTTTGCAGGCAATGGGAGGAATTGGATATAAAGAGTGTTCAAACAGGGCAAGTGAGGAAAAGTAAAACACTCTAAAGGTAAAATACATAAAGTCTGATTTTACAGTGTCCATCTCTTTTAGATTAGTTTTTAAAAATTCTTGATATGGCATTGTGTTGAATAAAAATAAATAAATAAGAGCACTGTAAGAGCTCTATCACACTTAAAAAATGCCCCTGGTAAGGCTGATGAGTTAAATCTGCACTGGTGACATAAAACTCAGAGTAAACAGATACTGTAGACTTAAAAAAGACACACATTTTTTAAAGTATTAATACAAACTAAGCCCAAAACCACAAATAAAATATTGTGGTCACAAAGAATGCAGCATTTTATGATTTTAATCTCTCCTGAATTGAAAAACGTGAAATATTTGTCGTGTTCAGTAGTCACAAACAGTAAACAAGGTTGAAATGAGTGAGCACTGATGAGCCCAATGCTTATCTAAACAAAACAATCCAGGAAAGCTTTAATCATGCTAAATACCTTGCAATGAAAAAAAAGTTAAAGGAAGATATTACAGTCCCTTTCTAGCCAAAATATGCATGTTAGAAAGATATAGGTACGATAAATCTTATTGCACCTTCATTTACATTTTATTTAAAAAGTTGTAGTTTTTTTTTTACTCCGCTTTGGAAGCACATTCATGATCTGCTTCATTACGTAATATGAATTTTCTTTTTCTAAGAATGATTTGCAAATGAAAGCCCACATAGACTTCAGTAGTACAAACCGAATTCCAAAAAAGTTGGGACACTAAACAAATTGTGAATAAAAACTGAATGCAATGATGTGGAGATGGCAAATGTCAATATTTTATTTGTAATAGAACATAGATGACAGAGCAAAATTTTAATCTGAGTAAATGTAGCATTTTAAAGGAAAAAAATGTTTATTCAAAATTTCACAGTGTCAACAAATCCAAAAAAAGTTGGGACAAGTAGTAATAAGTGGCTGGAAAAAGGAAATTGAGCATATAACAAACAGCTGGAAAACCAATTAACACTAATTACAGTAGGTCAATTGACAACATGATTGGGTATAAAAAGAGCTTCTCAGAGTGTCAGTGTCTCTCAGAAGCCAAGATGGTAAGAGGATCACCAATTCCACCATTGTTGCACAGAAAGATAGTGCAGCAATACCAGAATGGTGTTACCCAGCGTAAAATAGCAAAGACTTTTAAGTTATCATCATCAACCGTGCATAACATCATCAAAAGATTCAGAGAATCTGGAACAATCGCTGTGCGTAAGGGTCAAGGTCGTAAAACTCTACTGGATGCTCGTGATCTCCGGGCCCTTAAACGTCACTGCACCTCAAACAGGAATGCCACTGTCAAGGAAATAACAGAATGGGCTCAGGAATACTTCCAGAAAGCATTGTCAGTGAACACAATCCACCGTGCCATCCGCCGTTGCCAGCTGAAACTCTACAGTGCAAAGAGGAAGCCATTTCTAAGCAAGCTCCACAAGCTCAGACATTTGCACTGGGCCAGGGGTCATTTAAAATGGAGTGTGGCAAAATGGAAGACTGTTCTGTGGTCAGATGAGTCACGATTTGAAGTTCTTTATGGAACACTGGGACGCCATGTCATCCGGACCAGAGAGGACAAGGATAGCCCAAGTTGTTATCAACGCTCCGTTCAGAAGCCTGCATCACTGATGGTATGGGGTTGCATGAGCGCTTGTGGCATGGGCAGCTTGCATGTCTGGAAAGGCACCATTAATGCAGAGAACTATGTTCAGGTTCTAGAACAACATATGCTCCATCTAGACGTCATCTCTTTCAGGGAAGACCCTGCATTTTTCAACAAGATAATGCCAGACCACATTCTGCAGCAATCACAACATCATGGCTACGTAGGAGAAGGATCCGGGTACTGAAATGTCCAGCCTGCAGTCCAGATCTTTCACCTATAGAGAACATTTGGTGCATCATAAAGAGGAAGGTGTGACAAAGAAGGCCCAAGACGATTGAACAGTTAGAGGCCTGTATTAGACATGAATGGGAGAGCATTCCTATTTCTAAACTTGAGAAACTGGTCTCCTCTGTCCCCAGACGTCTGTTGAGTGTTGTAAGAAGAAGGGGGGATGCCACACAGTGGTAAAAATGGACTTGTCCCAACTTTTTTGGGATTTGTTGACGCCATGAAATTTTGAAACAATTTTTCCCTTAAAATGATACATTCTCTCAGTTTAAACTTTTGATCTGTGATTTGTGTTCTATTCTGAATAAAATATTAGATGTTGGCACCTCCACATCATTGCATTCAGTTTTTATTCACAATTTGTTTAGTGTCCCAACTTTTTTGGAATCCGGTTTGTATTTAATGAACAGTGTCACCACCGCCACACCTATTAATCACCAAGAATATAAAAAAAAAACCACACAACAACAATTAAATGAAATCCAGTCCTGTAATAAGTGTGTTGACAGCAGCTGAAGACGGTAACCAGAAATAACAAAACATTGTTCCAAAACAAAAGAAGTGGGTTGTCCTGAGGCAAAACTGGCAATTAAGTGTTTCAATTAAATACCTGCATACAATGGGACCACGAAAACAAAAACACTGACCCCTGTATTTGTATAAACAAACGCATCTGAAACAATAATTTGAAGCTTTTGTAAAGAAAATGTGGTATTTTAAAAATAATACGGTACTTACTGAGAGTCTGGCCCTGAAGACCCGGAGGCTCCTCTAAAGCTGTGGCCATTCAGACAGAAACACCCAAACTCTTGTTTTAGTGGCACGCGAGATCTAGACGTGGATCTGTGAGGACAAACAGGAGCTCGTGAAAAAACGAAATACTTTTCAGGTGACTTCATCCGAACAAGTACAAAACGAGATTTATCCACTAAACTTAGACAAACTATCAGTGAAATTATAAATATTTAATAGGAAAATAATAAATTATAACAGCAGAAGTGTTCACTGGTTAAATTTACTAATAAAAAAGTACTTTGTGGTTCGACACTTGACTATTCAAACGGTGAGCGAAGCGAGAAAGCTAGCTGCTAACTTTGCTTAACTGTTCACCAAGTATCGTTCAGAACAGATTTAATTAACAGAAATAACACGAACAAACAGTCAACTTACTCGATGAGCTTGTAATATATTTCCGCTAGTTACCAGAAAAAAATATATCGTCTTCTAAATGGAATTTTTCCCCAGAACAAGTAAACAAGGAAGCGATGCGGATACGGCAGTTTCGTGACAAAAAGGAGAAAAAAAAAGAAAGTTTACGGAACACTCGTCGCGTTTCCGGTGACTGCGGGGCTTTTCACAATAAAACCGGAAAAACAAAACCGGAAGTCATACTTCATTCATTCAACTTTTTTTGTGTGTGTGTACAATAAGCTTTATTTCAACCAGATAACATTACAAAGATCTTCCAAACCAAAAGCAACAAAAATTCTACAGAGCCCCCGAGGGGACATGGGGGAAATTTTTTTCTTTGCGTGCGCTCGCAAAAAGGTTTGCGTGCGCACGCAAAAGGTTTTAAATTTGCACGCGTGGAATATGCAACATAAAATGACTGTTACCATTGCAGCACACACTGGACATCCTTTATATTTAAGGCTGATTTCAAATTTCAATTTAATTCAGTTTATTTATATAGCGCCAAGTCACAAACTCCTGCATGAACGTCAACGGGTGTGTGCTGTTATCTGTGAGATAACACTATATTGCGTGCGAACGCAAAACCTTTTGCAAGCGCATGCAAAAGGTTTGCGTGCGCACACAAAGAAATTTTTTTCCCCCATGTCCCCTCGGGGGCTCCGTAAAATACACACACACACACACACACACACACACACACACAAAGATGCATAACTATCACATATCCTATCAAACTAGACCTCGTATTTCTTAACCAAATATAAATGTAACTATCTCAACAAATATACAAAATAAATTCAAGTATAAATAGTAGCGGGTCTGAAACAAAAAAAACAATAAATACAATATAAAGATAAAAAGAATACTAAACAACAAAACAACAAAGAGATCTGCTTATGGGGTAAAATTTAATTTCTGAATAAGAGTTTTTGTTCTTATAAGATTTTATTATTAAAATTAAGCTTATCAGGCAATATATATTTTTAGGTCAGTTTCTTTAAAATTATTAAACGAGGGTATTTTTTCATTCCACTTCATTTTGTGTATATAATATTTTGCCTAAATAATTATTAGATTTATTATAAATAGTTCGTTCATTCAACTTTTACTTATACAGGTTGGTCGCATTGACCCTCAACGACTCATTTACAAGGGATACCTGTTTTAAACAAAGAACACAGATGAGGTACAAACAACAATAGACAATCATATAAAAAGCATGTAAAATTTTCATTCATCCTTTATTTAGGCATGCAGGTTAATCCCATTGAGCCTCGGGGACTCATTTACAAGAGAGACCTGGCAAAATAAAAAAGTTAATAGAAGAAAGGATATTAAAAAAAAAGAAACAAAAATCAGCTAAATTATGAAATGTTTTTTTGCGATGAACTTAGCAGTTGTTAAAATTCCTTAGAGTGGTCAAAGCCGACAACTTCAGATCTTTTGCAACGTGTTCTACAGAAGCGGCGTAAGACACAACAGTGGTAGGTCTCATCAGCAACAACGATGAGACGGACTACAGGAACGAGGTGAGCCGCTTGGCCTTGTGGTGCGGACACAACAATCTCACTCTCAACGTGGAGAAGACAAAGGAGATTGTCGTGGACTTCAGGAAGAGGGATGCACAACATGCCCCTCTGACCATCAACAGCACCGCAGTGGAGAGAGTGGACAGCACCAAGTTCCTGGGAGTGCACGTCTCGAAGGACCTGTCCTGGAGCAGGAACACTGCAGCACTGGCCAAGAAGGCTCACCAGCGCCTCTACTTTCTCCGCAAGCTGAAAAGGGCTGGAGCTTCAACCCCCATCATGTGCACCTTCTACAGGGGTGCCATAGAAAGTGTCCTGACCAGCTGCATCACGGTGTGGTTTGGTGCATGCACTGCATCCTGCCGCAAGAGCCTCCAGCGCATCGTGAAAGCAGCTGAGAAGATCGTCGGCACCTCCTTGCCCTCACTGCAGGACTTACACAGCAAACGCCTCACTCGGAAAGCCCTCTGCATGGCAGGTGATCCCACACACCCACTACACAGCCGCTTTAGACTGCTGCCATCAGGGAGGAGACTGAGGAGTCTCCAGGCTCGAACCAGCAGACTGAGAGACAGCTCTGTTCATCAGGCAGTCAGAATGCTAAACACTCTGCCTGCTCTGCCTCCCCTCCCATTTGAACTGCCTTAACACAAAAAACTTTCTCACACATTACCACTCAACACAAAGATTTTAACACTGGACTCTGTGTCATCAAACGGGTTATTCACTAAACTCTCGGTCATGTGCTCATTCAGTTTGCACTACTTCTCATATTTGCACTAATGTTTGTATTACATTACTGCCTATAGTCATACTACTGTTTACATTCACTGTTTACATTTATTAATACTGGTTTACATTTATTACTACTGCTTTACATTTATTACTACTGTTTACATTTACACTACTTTTATCTACACTACTGCAGATACATATACAGCATTCTCTGACTAGCCTTATCTAAGGATGCCAAATGTGCCTTATGTGCCTCACTGCATATGCCACTTTGCCTCTATACCAACATCAACTACCTCATACATATACTGTGTACATTAACTTATATGCTGCTGTGCCACTCTTTGCAAATGTCAATGCTAGAACCTTCAGTTTATTTTATAGATATACTTTTTATACTTTTTATACTACTATGCAAAAACTCAGGACAGTATTACACTTTTATTATTTCATTTTATGCTTATGTTCATTGGGTGTTTGGTGTTTTAGGGGTGTTTGGTGTTTCAGTGTTGGTGTAAATTTTCATACTTTTATACTATTATGAAAAAACTCAGGACAGTGTTACACTTTTACTATTTTATGCTTATGTTTATTAAATGTTTTAGTGTTTAGTGTTTAGATGGTTACTGTTGCACCGAGGGACTGAGAGAAACGCAATTTCGGTCCTGTGTATGTCCTGTACATATTGCAGTTCTGACAATAAAGTTGACTTTGACTTTTGACTTTGACTTTGACCATTTTGCCTAATTCAGTCCACACAAGGAAGCCCTTTTCCGTCAAGAAAGAAAAAATAAAAGCACAACAGAAAGGCATAATTTTGACTTTTAAAGTCATAATTACAAGAATAAATGTGATAATTTTGAGTTTTAAAGTCATAATTTTGAGTTTTAAAGTCATAATTAAGAGAATAAAAGTCAAACAAATTTTAAAGTCATAATTATGAGAATAAAAGTCATAATTTCGACCTTTAAAATCACATGTTTGACTTTTAAAGCTTCAGTATGTAGCTTTTTTTATAAACATATTTCTTCACTCTGTCACTACCTCCTGACAGACTGATGTTAGCCAGGTAATCTCTGAAAAAAATATATATATATATTGTCCCCTTGCTTCTCCAGGTGGTAAATAAGCATTTCTAAAAAGAAAAGGTGACCCGCCATTTTCCAGCCAATAAAAACAGAGTTTGTAACCAGCAGTGGTGGCCATCCGACCGCTAGGTAGCGCTAATGCGTTAATCCGCTTATAGCGTAGCTAAATAATCTGTTAGCTTTACAGCGGATTGACTAAGTTTTATAATTCATAAGCGGATTTGTGCTATTTTTATTTAAAATGCAGTACCGCTAATAACTAATTATCTATCAGTAAAAACGAAATAACGTATTTACGAGCAGCGCCGGATGTGGTCCGTGACAAA
>JBBPBX010062469.1:0-20825 GCA_038048925.1 Garcialebias charrua | reverse complement strand
CGGATTATAGATTTCTCTGGAGGCGTGTTCCATCACACTACGTAGAGTATTTCTTGATTACTACTTCTGTATTTTCCCAAATACTTACCTCCTATATTTAAAGATCTTGTATCCAAAAGGTCCAGCCAAGAGCCTGCACTCGCACTTACATTAGTTATTATCTGGATTTGAAATGACTGAAAGGGACTTAAAATGGGTTCTAGCTACATCTTACAGGTGCACAACTGAAACGTTATACAAAACGCACCAATTAGTTTGTAAGTGCCAGCTTTTAATACAGCCAAATATACATCACTTTACGTCTATCCTTACATGTCAGGGTGGCCGAGTGGTCTAAGGCGCTGCGTTAAGGTCGCAGTCTCCCCTGGAGGCGTGGGTTCAAATCCCACTTCTGACAACATTTCTTCATAACTTCTACTGTAAGTCCCTTGTCTTTTGACTCATCTATGTCATTCTATGGTATCCAGCAGTTCCTGTAAAAGGCCTACTATTCAGTTAGGCTTGTTATCAGGTTCAAGCATGACTGAAAAAGACCAACTGGGTTGCACCTATAGATAAGAATGGGTACAAATGAAAACATTTTCAAAGTGTATGGTTTCTAAGGGCTAATTTCTTATACAGCATGTTAAATTCCATTGTACATAAAAGTTTGCTTGTCAAGGTGGCTGAATTGTCTAAGGCACTGCGTTCGGATTGCAGATTTCTCTGGAGTCGTGTTCCATCACACTACGTAGAGTATTTCTTGATTACTACTACTGTATTTCCCCAAATACTTACCTCCTATATTTAAAGATCTTGTATCCAAAAGGTCCAGCCAAGAGCCTGCACTCGCACTTACATTAGTTATTATCTGGATTTAAAATGACTGAAAGGGACTTAAAATGGGTTCTAGCTACATCTTACAGGTGCACAACTGAAACGTTATACAAAACGCACCATTTAGTTTGTAAGTGCCAGCTTTTAATACAGCCAAATGTACATCACTTTACATGTATCCTTACATGTCAGGGTGGCCGAGTGGTCTAACGCGCTGCGTTAAGGTCGCAGTCTCCCCTGGAGGCGTGCATTCAAATCCCACTTCTGACAACATTTCTTCATAACTTCTACTGTAAGTCCCTTGTCTTTTGACTCATCTATGTCATTCTATGGTATCCAACAGTTCCTGTAAAAGGCCTACTATTCAGTTAGGCTTGGTATCAGGTTCAAGCATGACTGAAAAAGACCAACTGGGTTGCACCTATAGATGAGAATGGGTACAAATGAAAACATTTTCAAAGTGTAATGTTTCTAAGGGCTAATTTCTTATACAGCATGTTAAATTCCATTGTACATAAAAAGTTTGCTTGTCAAGGTGGCTGAATTGTCTAAGGCACTGCGTTCGGATTATAGATTTCTCTGGAGGCGTGTTCCATCACACTACGTAGAGTATTTCTTGATTACTACTTCTGTATTTCCCCAAATACTTACCTCCTATATTTAAAGATCTTGTATCCAAAAGGTCCAGCCAAGAGCCTGCACTCGCACTTACATTAGTTATTATCTGGATTTGAAATGACTGAAAGGGACTTAAAATGGGTTCTAGCTACATCTTACAGGTGCACAACTGAAACGTTATACAAAACGCACCAATTAGTTTGTAAGTGCCAGCTTTTAATACAGCCAAATGTACATCACTTTACATGTATCCTTACATGTCAGGGTGGCCGAGTGGTCTAAGGCGCTGCGTTAAGGTCGCAGTCTCCCCTGGAGGCGTGGGTTCAAATCCCACTTCTGACAACATTTCTTCATAACTTCTACTGTAAGTCCCTTGTCTTTTGACTCATCTATGTCATTCTATGGTATCCAGCAGTTCCTGTAAAAGGCCTACTATTCAGTTAGGCTTGTTATCAGGTTCAAGCATGACTGAAAAAGACCAACTGGGTTGCACCTATAGATGAGAATGGGTACAAATGAAAACATTTTCAAAGTGTAATGTTTCTAAGGGCTAATTTCTTATACAGCATGTTAAATTCCATTGTACATAAAAGTTTGCTTGTCAAGGTGGCTGAATTGTCTAAGGCACTGCGTTCGGATTATAGATTTCTCTGGAGGCGTGTTCCATCACACTACGTAGAGTATTTCTTGATTACTACTTCTGTATTTTCCCAAATACTTACCTCCTATATTTAAAGATCTTGTATCCAAAAGGTCCAGCCAAGAGCCTGCACTCGCACTTACATTAGTTATTATCTGGATTTGAAATGACTGAAAGGGACTTAAAATGGGTTCTAGCTACATCTTACAGGTGCACAACTGAAACGTTATACAAAACGCACCAATTAGTTTGTAAGTGCCAGCTTTTAATACAGCCAAATATACATCACTTTACGTCTATCCTTACATGTCAGGGTGGCCGAGTGGTCTAAGGCGCTGCGTTAAGGTCGCAGTCTCCCCTGGAGGCGTGGGTTCAAATCCCACTTCTGACAACATTTCTTCATAACTTCTACTGTAAGTCCCTTGTCTTTTGACTCATCTATGTCATTCTATGGTATCCAGCAGTTCCTGTAAAAGGCCTACTATTCAGTTAGGCTTGTTATCAGGTTCAAGCATGACTGAAAAAGACCAACTGGGTTGCACCTATAGATGAGAATGGGTACAAATGAAAACATTTTCAAAGTGTAATGTTTCTAAGGGCTAATTTCTTATACAGCATGTTAAATTCCATTGTACATAAAAGTTTGCTTGTCAAGGTGGCTGAATTGTCTAAGGCACTGCGTTCGGATTATAGATTTCTCTGGAGGCGTGTTCCATCACACTACGTAGAGTATTTCTTGATTACTACTTCTGTATTTCCCCAAATACTTACCTCCTATATTTAAAGATCTTGTATCCAAAAGGTCCAGCCAAGAGCCTGCACTCGCACTTACATTAGTTATTATCTGGATTTAAAATGACTGAAAGGGACTTAAAATGGGTTCTAGCTACATCTTACAGGTGCACAACTGAAACGTTATACAAAACGCACCAATTAGTTTGTAAGTGCCAGCTTTTAATACAGCCAAATGTACATCACTTTACATGTATCCTTACATGTCAGGGTGGCCGAGTGGTCTAAGGCGCTGCGTTAAGGTCGCAGTCTCCCCTGGAGGCGTGGGTTCAAATCCCACTTCTGACAACATTTCTTCATAACTTCTACTGTAAGTCCCTTGTCTTTTGACTCATCTATGTCATTCTATGGTATCCAACAGTTCCTGTAAAAGGCCTACTATTCAGTTAGGCTTGTTATCAGGTTCAAGCATGACTGAAAAAGACCAACTGGGTTGCACCTATAGATGAGAATGGGTACAAATGAAAACATTTTCAAAGTGTAATGTTTCTAAGGGCTAATTTCTTATACAGCATGTTAAATTCCATTGTACATAAAAGTTTGCTTGTCAAGGTGGCTGAATTGTCTAAGGCACTGCGTTCGGATTATAGATTTCTCTGGAGGCGTGTTCCATCACACTACGTAGAGTATTTCTTGATTACTACTTCTGTATTTTCCCAAATACTTACCTCCTATATTTAAAGATCTTGTATCCAAAAGGTCCAGCCAAGAGCCTGCACTCGCACTTACATTAGTTATTATCTGGATGTGAAATGACTGAAAGGGACTTAAAATGGGTTCTAGCTACATCTTACAGGTGCACAACTGAAACGTTATACAAAACGCACCAATTAGTTTGTAAGTGCCAGCTTTTAATACAGCCAAACATACATCACTTTACATCTATCCTTACATGTCAGGGTGGCCGAGTGGTCTAAGGCGCTGCGTTAAGGTCGCAATCTCCCCTGGAGGCGTGGGTTCAAATCCCACTTCTGACAACATTTCTTCATATCTTCTACTGTAAGTCCCTTGTCTTTTGACTCATCTATGTCATTCTATGGTATCCAACAGTTCCTGTAAAATGCCTACTATTCAGTTAGGCTTGTTATCAGGTTCAAGCATGACTGAAAAAGACCAACTGGGTTGCACCTATAGATGAGAATGGGTACAAATGAAAACATTTTCAAAGTGTATGGTTTCTAAGGGCTAATTTCTTATACAGCATGTTAAATTCCATTGTACATAAAAGTTTGCTTGTCAAGGTGGCTGAATTGTCTAAGGCACTGCGTTCGGATTGCAGATTTCTCTGGAGTCGTGTTCCATCACACTACGTAGAGTATTTCTTGATTACTACTACTGTATTTCCCCAAATACTTACCTCCTATATTTAAAGATCTTGTATCCAAAAGGTCCAGCCAAGAGCCTGCACTCGCACTTACATTAGTTATTATCTGGATTTAAAATGACTGAAAGGGACTTAAAATGGGTTCTAGCTACATCTTACAGGTGCACAACTGAAACGTTATACAAAACGCACCAATTAGTTTGTAAGTGCCAGCTTTTAATACAGCCAAATATACATCACTTTACATCTATCCTTACATGTCAGGGTGGCCGAGTGGTCTAAGGCGCTGCGTTAAGGTCGCAGTCTCCCCTGGAGGCGTGGGTTCAAATCCCACTTCTGACAACATTTCTTCATATCTTCTACTGTAAGTCCCTTGTCTTTTGACTCATCTATGTCATTCTATGGTATCCAACAGTTCCTGTAAAAGGCCTACTATTCAGTTAGGCTTGTTATCAGGTTCAAGCATGACTGAAAAAGACCAACTGGGTTGCACCTATAGATGAGAATGGGTACAAATGAAAACATTTTCAAAGTGTAATGTTTCTAAGGGCTAATTTCTTATACAGCATGTTAAATTCCATTGTACATAAAAGTTTGCTTGTCAAGGTGGCTGAATTGTCTAAGGCACTGCGTTCGGATTGCAGATTTCTCTGGAGGCGTGTTCCATCACACTACGTAGAGTATTTCTTGATTACTACTTCTGTATTTCCCCAAATACTTACCTCCTATATTTAAAGATCTTGTATCCAAAAGGTCCAGCCAAGAGCCTGCACTCGCACTTACATTAGTTATTATCTGGATTTGAAATGACTGAAAGGGACTTAAAATGGGTTCTAGCTACATCTTACAGGTGCACAACTGAAACGTTATACAAAACGCACCAATTAGTTTGTAAGTGCCAGCTTTTAATACAGCCAAATGTACATCACTTTACATGTATCCTTATATGTCAGGGTGGCCGAGTGGTCTAAGGCGCTGCGTTAAGGTCGCAGTCTCCCCTGGAGGCGTGGGTTCAAATCCCACTTCTGACAACATTTCTTCATATCTTCTACTGTAAGTCCCTTGTCTTTTGACTCATCTATGTCATTCTATGGTATCCAACAGTTCCTGTAAAAGGCCTACTATTCAGTTAGGCTTGTTATCAGGTTCAAGCATGACTGAAAAAGACCAACTGGGTTGCACCTATAGATGAGAATGGGTACAAATGAAAACATTTTCAAAGTGTAATGTTTCTAAGGGCTAATTTCTTATACAGCATGTTAAATTCCATTGTACATAAAAGTTTGCTTGTCAAGGTGGCTGAATTGTCTAAGGCACTGCGTTCGGATTGCAGATTTCTCTGGAGGCGTGTTCCATCACACTACGTAGAGTATTTCTTGATTACTACTTCTGTATTTCCCCAAATACTTACCTCCTATATTTAAAGATCTTGTATCCAAAAGGTCCAGCCAAGAGCCTGCACTCGCACTTACATTAGTTATTATCTGGATTTGAAATGACTGAAAGGGACTTAAAATGGGTTCTAGCTACATCTTACAGGTGCACAACTGAAACGTTATACAAAACGCACCAATTAGTTTGTAAGTGCCAGCTTTTAATACAGCCAAATGTACATCACTTTACATGTATCCTTACATGTCAGGGTGGCCGAGTGGTCTAAGGCGCTGCGTTAAGGTCGCAGTCTCCCCTGGAGGCGTGGGTTCAAATCCCACTTCTGACAACATTTCTTCATATCTTCTACTGTAAGTCCCTTGTCTTTTGACTCATCTATGTCATTCTATGGTATCCAACAGTTCCTGTAAAAGGCCTACTATTCAGTTAGGCTTGTTATCAGGTTCAAGCATGACTGAAAAAGACCAACTGGGTTGCACCTATAGATGAGAATGGGTACAAATGAAAACATTTTCAAAGTGTAATGTTTCTAAGGGCTAATTTCTTATACAGCATGTTAAATTCCATTGTACATAAAAGTTTGCTTGTCAAGGTGGCTGAATTGTCTAAGGCACTGCGTTCGGATTGCAGATTTCTCTGGAGTCGTGTTCCATCACACTACGTAGAGTATTTCTTGATTACTACTACTGTATTTCCCCAAATACTTACCTCCTATATTTAAAGATCTTGTATCCAAAAGGTCCAGCCAAGAGCCTGCACTCGCACTTACATTAGTTATTATCTGGATTTGAAATGACTGAAAGGGACTTAAAATGGGTTCTAGCTACATCTTACAGGTGCACAACTGAAACGTTATACAAAACGCACCATTTAGTTTGTAAGTGCCAGCTTTTAATACAGCCAAATGTACATCACTTTACATGTATCCTTACATGTCAGGGTGGCCGAGTGGTCTAAGGCGCTGCGTTAAGGTCGCAGTCTCCCCTGGAGGCGTGGGTTCAAATCCCACTTCTGACAACATTTCTTCATATCTTCTACTGTAAGTCCCTTGTCTTTTGACTCATCTATGTCATTCTATGGTATCCAACAGTTCCTGTAAAAGGCCTACTATTCAGTTAGGCTTGTTATCAGGTTCAAGCATGACTGAAAAAGACCAACTGGGTTGCACCTATAGATGAGAATGGGTACAAATGAAAACATTTTCAAAGTGTAATGTTTCTAAGGGCTAATTTCTTATACAGCATGTTAAATTCCATTGTACATAAAAGTTTGCTTGTCAAGGTGGCTGAATTGTCTAAGGCACTGCGTTCGGATTATAGATTTCTCTGGAGGCGTGTTCCATCACACTACGTAGAGTATTTCTTGATTACTACTTCTGTATTTCCCCAAATACTTACCTCCTATATTTAAAGATCTTGTATCCAAAAGGTCCAGCCAAGAGCCTGCACTCGCACTTACATTAGTTATTATCTGGATTTGAAATGACTGAAAGGGACTTAAAATGGGTTCTAGCTACATCTTACAGGTGCACAACTGAAACGTTATACAAAACGCACCAATTAGTTTGTAAGTGCCAGCTTTTAATACAGCCAAATGTACATCACTTTACATGTATCCTTACATGTCAGGGTGGCCGAGTGGTCTAAGGCGCTGCGTTAAGGTCGCAGTCTCCCCTGGAGGCGTGGGTTCAAATCCCACTTCTGACAACATTTCTTCATATCTTCTACTGTAAGTCCCTTGTCTTTTGACTCATCTATGTCATTCTATGGTATCCAACAGTTCCTGTAAAAGGCCTACTATTCAGTTAGGCTTGTTATCAGGTTCAAGCATGACTGAAAAAGACCAACTGGGTTGCACCTATAGATGAGAATGGGTACAAATGAAAACATTTTCAAAGTGTAATGTTTCTAAGGGCTAATTTCTTATACAGCATGTTAAATTCCATTGTACATAAAAGTTTGCTTGTCAAGGTGGCTGAATTGTCTAAGGCACTGCGTTCGGATTATAGATTTCTCTGGAGTCGTGTTCCATCACACTACGTAGAGTATTTCTTGATTACTACTTCTGTATTTCCCCAAATACTTACCTCCTATATTTAAAGATCTTGTATCCAAAAGGTCCAGCCAAGAGCCTGCACTCGCACTTACATTAGTTATTATCTGGATTTGAAATGACTGAAAGGGACTTAAAATGGGTTCTAGCTACATCTTACAGGTGCACAACTGAAACGTTATACAAAACGCACCATTTAGTTTGTAAGTGCCAGCTTTTAATACAGCCAAATGTACATCACTTTACATGTATCCTTACATGTCAGGGTGGCCGAGTGGTCTAAGGCGCTGCGTTAAGGTCGCAGTCTCCCCTGGAGGCGTGGGTTCAAATCCCACTTCTGACAACATTTCTTCATATCTTCTACTGTAAGTCCCTTGTCTTTTGACTCATCTATGTCATTCTATGGTATCCAACAGTTCCTGTAAAAGGCCTACTATTCAGTTAGGCTTGTTATCAGGTTCAAGCATGACTGAAAAAGACCAACTGGGTTGCACCTATAGATGAGAATGGGTACAAATGAAAACATTTTCAAAGTGTAATGTTTCTAAGGGCTAATTTCTTATACAGCATGTTAAATTCCATTGTACATAAAAGTTTGCTTGTCAAGGTGGCTGAATTGTCTAAGGCACTGCGTTCGGATTATAGATTTCTCTGGAGGCGTGTTCCATCACACTACGTAGAGTATTTCTTGATTACTACTTCTGTATTTCCCCAAATACTTACCTCCTATATTTAAAGATCTTGTATCCAAAAGGTCCAGCCAAGAGCCTGCACTCGCACTTACATTAGTTATTATCTGGATTTGAAATGACTGAAAGGGACTTAAAATGGGTTCTAGCTACATCTTACAGGTGCACAACTGAAACGTTATACAAAACGCACCATTTAGTTTGTAAGTGCCAGCTTTTAATACAGCCAAATGTACATCACTTTACATGTATCCTTACATGTCAGGGTGGCCGAGTGGTCTAAGGCGCTGCGTTAAGGTCGCAGTCTCCCCTGGAGGCGTGGGTTCAAATCCCACTTCTGACAACATTTCTTCATATCTTCTACTGTAAGTCCCTTGTCTTTTGACTCATCTATGTCATTCTATGGTATCCAACAGTTCCTGTAAAAGGCCTACTATTCAGTTAGGCTTGGTATCAGGTTCAAGCATGACTGAAAAAGACCAACTGGGTTGCACCTATAGATGAGAATGGGTACAAATGAAAACATTTTCAAAGTGTAATGTTTCTAAGGGCTAATTTCTTATACAGCATGTTAAATTCCATTGTACATAAAAGTTTGCTTGTCAAGGTGGCTGAATTGTCTAAGGCACTGCGTTCGGATTATAGATTTCTCTGGAGGCGTGTTCCATCACACTACGTAGAGTATTTCTTGATTACTACTTCTGTATTTCCCCAAATACTTACCTCCTATATTTAAAGATCTTGTATCCAAAAGGTCCAGCCAAGAGCCTGCACTCGCACTTACATTAGTTATTATCTGGATTTGAAATGACTGAAAGGGACTTAAAATGGGTTCTAGCTACATCTTACAGGTGCACAACTGAAACGTTATACAAAACGCACCATTTAGTTTGTAAGTGCCAGCTTTTAATACAGCCAAATGTACATCACTTTACATGTATCCTTACATGTCAGGGTGGCCGAGTGGTCTAAGGCGCTGCGTTAAGGTCGCAGTCTCCCCTGGAGGCGTGGGTTCAAATCCCACTTCTGACAACATTTCTTCATAACTTCTACTGTAAGTCCCTTGTCTTTTGACTCATCTATGTCATTCTATGGTATCCAGCAGTTCCTGTAAAAGGCCTACTATTCAGTTAGGCTTGTTATCAGGTTCAAGCATGACTGAAAAAGACCAACTGGGTTGCACCTATAGATGAGAATGGGTACAAATGAAAACATTTTCAAAGTGTAATGTTTCTAAGGGCTAATTTCTTATACAGCATGTTAAATTCCATTGTACATAAAAGTTTGCTTGTCAAGGTGGCTGAATTGTCTAAGGCACTGCGTTCGGATTATAGATTTCTCTGGAGGCGTGTTCCATCACACTACGTAGAGTATTTCTTGATTACTACTTCTGTATTTCCCCAAATACTTACCTCCTATATTTAAAGATCTTGTATCCAAAAGGTCCAGCCAAGAGCCTGCACTCGCACTTACATTAGTTATTATCTGGATTTGAAATGACTGAAAGGGACTTAAAATGGGTTCTAGCTACATCTTACAGGTGCACAACTGAAACGTTATACAAAACGCACCAATTAGTTTGTAAGTGCCAGCTTTTAATACAGCCAAATGTACATCACTTTACATGTATCCTTACATGTCAGGGTGGCCGAGTGGTCTAAGGCGCTGCGTTAAGGTCGCAGTCTCCCCTGGAGGCGTGGGTTCAAATCCCACTTCTGACAACATTTCTTCATATCTTCTACTGTAAGTCCCTTGTCTTTTGACTCATCTATGTCATTCTATGGTATCCAACAGTTCCTGTAAAAGGCCTACTATTCAGTTAGGCTTGTTATCAGGTTCAAGCATGACTGAAAAAGACCAACTGGGTTGCACCTATAGATGAGAATGGGTACAAATGAAAACATTTTCAAAGTGTAATGTTTCTAAGGGCTAATTTCTTATACAGCATGTTAAATTCCATTGTACATAAAAGTTTGCTTGTCAAGGTGGCTGAATTGTCTAAGGCACTGCGTTCGGATTGCAGATTTCTCTGGAGGCGTGTTCCATCACACTACGTAGAGTATTTCTTGATTACTACTACTGTATTTCCCCAAATACTTACCTCCTATATTTAAAGATCTTGTATCCAAAAGGTCCAGCCAAGAGCCTGCACTCGCACTTACATTAGTTATTATCTGGATTTGAAATGACTGAAAGGGACTTAAAATGGGTTCTAGCTACATCTTACAGGTGCACAACTGAAACGTTATACAAAACGCACCATTTAGTTTGTAAGTGCCAGCTTTTAATACAGCCAAATGTACATCACTTTACATGTATCCTTATATGTCAGGGTGGCCGAGTGGTCTAAGGCGCTGCGTTAAGGTCGCAGTCTCCCCTGGAGGCGTGGGTTCAAATCCCACTTCTGACAACATTTCTTCATATCTTCTACTGTAAGTCCCTTGTCTTTTGACTCATCTATGTCATTCTATGGTATCCAACAGTTCCTGTAAAAGGCCTACTATTCAGTTAGGCTTGTTATCAGGTTCAAGCATGACTGAAAAAGACCAACTGGGTTGCACCTATAGATGAGAATGGGTACAAATGAAAACATTTCCAAAGTGTAATGTTTCTAAGGGCTAATTTCTTATACAGCATGTTAACTTTCATTGTACATAGAAGTTTGCTTGTCAAGGTGGCTGAATTGTCTAAGGCACTGCGTTCGGATTGCAGATTTCTCTGGAGGCGTGTTCCATCACACTACGTAGAGTATTTCTTGATTACTACTACTGTATTTCCCCAAATACTTACCTCCTATATTTAAAGATCTTGTATCCAAAAGGTCCAGCCAAGAGCCTGCACTCGCACTTACATTAGTTATTATCTGGATTTAAAATGACTGAAAGGGACTTAAAATGGGTTCTAGCTACATCTTACAGGTGCACAACTGAAACGTTATACAAAACGCACCATTTAGTTTGTAAGTGCCAGCTTTTAATACAGCCAAATGTACATCACTTTACATGTATCCTTATATGTCAGGGTGGCCGAGTGGTCTAAGGCGCTGCGTTAAGGTCGCAGTCTCCCCTGGAGGCGTGGGTTCAAATCCCACTTCTGACAACATTTCTTCATAACTTCTACTGTAAGTCCCTTGTCTTTTGACTCATCTATGTCATTCTATGGTATCCAACAGTTCCTGTAAAAGGCCTACTATTCAGTTAGGCTTGTTATCAGGTTCAAGCATGACTGAAAAAGACCAACTGGGTTGCACCTATAGATGAGAATGGGTACAAATGAAAACATTTTCAAAGTGTAATGTTTCTAAGGGCTAATTTCTTATACAGCATGTTAAATTCCATTGTACATAAAAGTTTGCTTGTCAAGGTGGCTGAATTGTCTAAGGCACTGCGTTCGGATTATAGATTTCTCTGGAGGCGTGTTCCATCACACTACGTAGAGTATTTCTTGATTACTACTTCTGTATTTCCCCAAATACTTACCTCCTATATTTAAAGATCTTGTATCCAAAAGGTCCAGCCAAGAGCCTGCACTCGCACTTACATTAGTTATTATCTGGATTTGAAATGACTGAAAGGGACTTAAAATGGGTTCTAGCTACATCTTACAGGTGCACAACTGAAACGTTATACAAAACGCACCAATTAGTTTGTAAGTGCCAGCTTTTAATACAGCCAAATGTACATCACTTTACATGTATCCTTATATGTCAGGGTGGCCGAGTGGTCTAAGGCGCTGCGTTAAGGTCGCAGTCTCCCCTGGAGGCGTGGGTTCAAATCCCACTTCTGACAACATTTCTTCATATCTTCTACTGTAAGTCCCTTGTCTTTTGACTCATCTATGTCATTCTATGGTATCCAACAGTTCCTGTAAAAGGCCTACTATTCAGTTAGGCTTGTTATCAGGTTCAAGCATGACTGAAAAAGACCAACTGGGTTGCACCTATAGATGAGAATGGGTACAAATGAAAACATTTTCAAAGTGTAATGTTTCTAAGGGCTAATTTCTTATACAGCATGTTAAATTCCATTGTACATAAAAGTTTGCTTGTCAAGGTGGCTGAATTGTCTAAGGCACTGCGTTCGGATTATAGATTTCTCTGGAGGCGTGTTCCATCACACTACGTAGAGTATTTCTTGATTACTACTTCTGTATTTCCCCAAATACTTACCTCCTATATTTAAAGATCTTGTATCCAAAAGGTCCAGCCAAGAGCCTGCACTCGCACTTACATTAGTTATTATCTGGATTTGAAATGACTGAAAGGGACTTAAAATGGGTTCTAGCTACATCTTACAGGTGCACAACTGAAACGTTATACAAAACGCACCATTTAGTTTGTAAGTGCCAGCTTTTAATACAGCCAAATGTACATCACTTTACATGTATCCTTATATGTCAGGGTGGCCGAGTGGTCTAAGGCGCTGCGTTAAGGTCGCAGTCTCCCCTGGAGGCGTGGGTTCAAATCCCACTTCTGACAACATTTCTTCATATCTTCTACTGTAAGTCCCTTGTCTTTTGACTCATCTATGTCATTCTATGGTATCCAACAGTTCCTGTAAAAGGCCTACTATTCAGTTAGGCTTGTTATCAGGTTCAAGCATGACTGAAAAAGACCAACTGGGTTGCACCTATAGATGAGAATGGGTACAAATGAAAACATTTTCAAAGTGTAATGTTTCTAAGGGCTAATTTCTTATACAGCATGTTAAATTCCATTGTACATAAAAGTTTGCTTGTCAAGGTGGCTGAATTGTCTAAGGCACTGCGTTCGGATTATAGATTTCTCTGGAGGCGTGTTCCATCACACTACGTAGAGTATTTCTTGATTACTACTTCTGTATTTCCCCAAATACTTACCTCCTATATTTAAAGATCTTGTATCCAAAAGGTCCAGCCAAGAGCCTGCACTCGCACTTACATTAGTTATTATCTGGATTTGAAATGACTGAAAGGGACTTAAAATGGGTTCTAGCTACATCTTACAGGTGCACAACTGAAACGTTATACAAAACGCACCAATTAGTTTGTAAGTGCCAGCTTTTAATACAGCCAAATGTACATCACTTTACATGTATCCTTACATGTCAGGGTGGCCGAGTGGTCTAAGGCGCTGCGTTAAGGTCGCAGTCTCCCCTGGAGGCGTGGGTTCAAATCCCACTTCTGACAACATTTCTTCATATCTTCTACTGTAAGTCCCTTGTCTTTTGACTCATCTATGTCATTCTATGGTATCCAACAGTTCCTGTAAAAGGCCTACTATTCAGTTAGGCTTGTTATCAGGTTCAAGCATGACTGAAAAAGACCAACTGGGTTGCACCTATAGATGAGAATGGGTACAAATGAAAACATTTTCAAAGTGTAATGTTTCTAAGGGCTAATTTCTTATACAGCATGTTAAATTCCATTGTACATAAAAGTTTGCTTGTCAAGGTGGCTGAATTGTCTAAGGCACTGCGTTCGGATTGCAGATTTCTCTGGAGGCGTGTTCCATCACACTACGTAGAGTATTTCTTGATTACTACTACTGTATTTCCCCAAATACTTACCTCCTATATTTAAAGATCTTGTATCCAAAAGGTCCAGCCAAGAGCCTGCACTCGCACTTACATTAGTTATTATCTGGATTTAAAATGACTGAAAGGGACTTAAAATGGGTTCTAGCTACATCTTACAGGTGCACAACTGAAACGTTATACAAAACGCACCATTTAGTTTGTAAGTGCCAGCTTTTAATACAGCCAAATGTACATCACTTTACATGTATCCTTACATGTCAGGGTGGCCGAGTGGTCTAAGGCGCTGCGTTAAGGTCGCAGTCTCCCCTGGAGGCGTGGGTTCAAATCCCACTTCTGACAACATTTCTTCATATCTTCTACTGTAAGTCCCTTGTCTTTTGACTCATCTATGTCATTCTATGGTATCCAACAGTTCCTGTAAAAGGCCTACTATTCAGTTAGGCTTGTTATCAGGTTCAAGCATGACTGAAAAAGACCAACTGGGTTGCACCTATAGATGAGAATGGGTACAAATGAAAACATTTTCAAAGTGTAATGTTTCTAAGGGCTAATTTCTTATACAGCATGTTAAATTCCATTGTACATAAAAGTTTGCTTGTCAAGGTGGCTGAATTGTCTAAGGCACTGCGTTCGGATTGCAGATTTCTCTGGAGGCGTGTTCCATCACACTACGTAGAGTATTTCTTGATTACTACTACTGTATTTCCCCAAATACTTACCTCCTATATTTAAAGATCTTGTATCCAAAAGGTCCAGCCAAGAGCCTGCACTCGCACTTACATTAGTTATTATCTGGATTTAAAATGACTGAAAGGGACTTAAAATGGGTTCTAGCTACATCTTACAGGTGCACAACTGAAACGTTATACAAAACGCACCATTTAGTTTGTAAGTGCCAGCTTTTAATACAGCCAAATGTACATCACTTTACATGTATCCTTACATGTCAGGGTGGCCGAGTGGTCTAAGGCGCTGCGTTAAGGTCGCAGTCTCCCCTGGAGGCGTGGGTTCAAATCCCACTTCTGACAACATTTCTTCATAACTTCTACTGTAAGTCCCTTGTCTTTTGACTCATCTATGTCATTCTATGGTATCCAACAGTTCCTGTAAAAGGCCTACTATTCAGTTAGGCTTGGTATCAGGTTCAAGCATGACTGAAAAAGACCAACTGGGTTGCACCTATAGATGAGAATGGGTACAAATGAAAACATTTTCAAAGTGTAATGTTTCTAAGGGCTAATTTCTTATACAGCATGTTAAATTCCATTGTACATAAAAGTTTGCTTGTCAAGGTGGCTGAATTGTCTAAGGCACTGCGTTCGGATTATAGATTTCTCTGGAGGCGTGTTCCATCACACTACGTAGAGTATTTCTTGATTACTACTTCTGTATTTCCCCAAATACTTACCTCCTATATTTAAAGATCTTGTATCCAAAAGGTCCAGCCAAGAGCCTGCACTCGCACTTACATTAGTTATTATCTGGATTTGAAATGACTGAAAGGGACTTAAAATGGGTTCTAGCTACATCTTACAGGTGCACAACTGAAACGTTATACAAAACGCACCATTTAGTTTGTAAGTGCCAGCTTTTAATACAGCCAAATGTACATCACTTTACATGTATCCTTATATGTCAGGGTGGCCGAGTGGTCTAAGGCGCTGCGTTAAGGTCGCAGTCTCCCCTGGAGGCGTGGGTTCAAATCCCACTTCTGACAACATTTCTTCATATCTTCTACTGTAAGTCCCTTGTCTTTTGACTCATCTATGTCATTCTATGGTATCCAACAGTTCCTGTAAAAGGCCTACTATTCAGTTAGGCTTGTTATCAGGTTCAAGCATGACTGAAAAAGACCAACTGGGTTGCACCTATAGATGAGAATGGGTACAAATGAAAACATTTTCAAAGTGTAATGTTTCTAAGGGCTAATTTCTTATACAGCATGTTAAATTCCATTGTACATAAAAGTTTGCTTGTCAAGGTGGCTGAATTGTCTAAGGCACTGCGTTCGGATTGCAGATTTCTCTGGAGGCGTGTTCCATCACACTACGTAGAGTATTTCTTGATTACTACTACTGTATTTCCCCAAATACTTACCTCCTATATTTAAAGATCTTGTATCCAAAAGGTCCAGCCAAGAGCCTGCACTCGCACTTACATTAGTTATTATCTGGATTTAAAATGACTGAAAGGGACTTAAAATGGGTTCTAGCTACATCTTACAGGTGCACAACTGAAACGTTATACAAAACGCACCATTTAGTTTGTAAGTGCCAGCTTTTAATACAGCCAAATGTACATCACTTTACATGTATCCTTATATGTCAGGGTGGCCGAGTGGTCTAAGGCGCTGCGTTAAGGTCGCAGTCTCCCCTGGAGGCGTGGGTTCAAATCCCACTTCTGACAACATTTCTTCATATCTTCTACTGTAAGTCCCTTGTCTTTTGACTCATCTATGTCATTCTATGGTATCCAACAGTTCCTGTAAAAGGCCTACTATTCAGTTAGGCTTGTTATCAGGTTCAAGCATGACTGAAAAAGACCAACTGGGTTGCACCTATAGATGAGAATGGGTACAAATGAAAACATTTTCAAAGTGTAATGTTTCTAAGGGCTAATTTCTTATACAGCATGTTAAATTCCATTGTACATAAAAGTTTGCTTGTCAAGGTGGCTGAATTGTCTAAGGCACTGCGTTCGGATTATAGATTTCTCTGGAGGCGTGTTCCATCACACTACGTAGAGTATTTCTTGATTACTACTTCTGTATTTCCCCAAATACTTACCTCCTATATTTAAAGATCTTGTATCCAAAAGGTCCAGCCAAGAGCCTGCACTCGCACTTACATTAGTTATTATCTGGATTTGAAATGACTGAAAGGGACTTAAAATGGGTTCTAGCTACATCTTACAGGTGCACAACTGAAACGTTATACAAAACGCACCAATTAGTTTGTAAGTGCCAGCTTTTAATACAGCCAAATGTACATCACTTTACATGTATCCTTACATGTCAGGGTGGCCGAGTGGTCTAAGGCGCTGCGTTAAGGTCGCAGTCTCCCCTGGAGGCGTGGGTTCAAATCCCACTTCTGACAACATTTCTTCATATCTTCTACTGTAAGTCCCTTGTCTTTTGACTCATCTATGTCATTCTATGGTATCCAACAGTTCCTGTAAAAGGCCTACTATTCAGTTAGGCTTGGTATCAGGTTCAAGCATGACTGAAAAAGACCAACTGGGTTGCACCTATAGATGAGAATGGGTACAAATGAAAACATTTTCAAAGTGTAATGTTTCTAAGGGCTAATTTCTTATACAGCATGTTAAATTCCATTGTACATAAAAGTTTGCTTGTCAAGGTGGCTGAATTGTCTAAGGCACTGCGTTCGGATTGCAGATTTCTCTGGAGTCGTGTTCCATCACACTACGTAGAGTATTTCTTGATTACTACTACTGTATTTCCCCAAATACTTACCTCCTATATTTAAAGATCTTGTATCCAAAAGGTCCAGCCAAGAGCCTGCACTCGCACTTACATTAGTTATTATCTGGATTTAAAATGACTGAAAGGGACTTAAAATGGGTTCTAGCTACATCTTACAGGTGCACAACTGAAACGTTATACAAAACGCACCATTTAGTTTGTAAGTGCCAGCTTTTAATACAGCCAAATGTACATCACTTTACATGTATCCTTATATGTCAGGGTGGCCGAGTGGTCTAAGGCGCTGCGTTAAGGTCGCAGTCTCCCCTGGAGGCGTGGGTTCAAATCCCACTTCTGACAACATTTCTTCATAACTTCTACTGTAAGTCCCTTGTCTTTTGACTCATCTATGTCATTCTATGGTATCCAACAGTTCCTGTAAAAGGCCTACTATTCAGTTAGGCTTGTTATCAGGTTCAAGCATGACTGAAAAAGACCAACTGGGTTGCACCTATAGATGAGAATGGGTACAAATGAAAACATTTTCAAAGTGTAATGTTTCTAAGGGCTAATTTCTTATACAGCATGTTAAATTCCATTGTACATAAAAGTTTGCTTGTCAAGGTGGCTGAATTGTCTAAGGCACTGCGTTCGGATTATAGATTTCTCTGGAGGCGTGTTCCATCACACTACGTAGAGTATTTCTTGATTACTACTTCTGTATTTCCCCAAATACTTACCTCCTATATTTAAAGATCTTGTATCCAAAAGGTCCAGCCAAGAGCCTGCACTCGCACTTACATTAGTTATTATCTGGATTTAAAATGACTGAAAGGGACTTAAAATGGGTTCTAGCTACATCTTACAGGTGCACAACTGAAACGTTATACAAAACGCACCAATTAGTTTGTAAGTGCCAGCTTTTAATACAGCCAAATGTACATCACTTTACATGTATCCTTACATGTCAGGGTGGCCGAGTGGTCTAAGGCGCTGCGTTAAGGTCGCAGTCTCCCCTGGAGGCGTGGGTTCAAATCCCACTTCTGACAACATTTCTTCATAACTTCTACTGTAAGTCCCTTGTCTTTTGACTCATCTATGTCATTCTATGGTATCCAACAGTTCCTGTAAAAGGCCTACTATTCAGTTAGGCTTGTTATCAGGTTCAAGCATGACTGAAAAAGACCAACTGGGTTGCACCTATAGATGAGAATGGGTACAAATGAAAACATTTTCAAAGTGTAATGTTTCTAAGGGCTAATTTCTTATACAGCATGTTAAATTCCATTGTACATAAAAGTTTGCTTGTCAAGGTGGCTGAATTGTCTAAGGCACTGCGTTCGGATTATAGATTTCTCTGGAGGCGTGTTCCATCACACTACGTAGAGTATTTCTTGATTACTACTTCTGTATTTCCCCAAATACTTACCTCCTATATTTAAAGATCTTGTATCCAAAAGGTCCAGCCAAGAGCCTGCACTCGCACTTACATTAGTTATTATCTGGATTTGAAATGACTGAAAGGGACTTAAAATGGGTTCTAGCTACATCTTACAGGTGCACAACTGAAACGTTATACAAAACGCACCAATTAGTTTGTAAGTGCCAGCTTTTAATACAGCCAAATGTACATCACTTTACATGTATCCTTATATGTCAGGGTGGCCGAGTGGTCTAAGGCGCTGCGTTAAGGTCGCAGTCTCCCCTGGAGGCGTGGGTTCAAATCCCACTTCTGACAACATTTCTTCATATCTTCTACTGTAAGTCCCTTGTCTTTTGACTCATCTATGTCATTCTATGGTATCCAACAGTTCCTGTAAAAGGCCTACTATTCAGTTAGGCTTGTTATCAGGTTCAAGCATGACTGAAAAAGACCAACTGGGTTGCACCTATAGATGAGAATGGGTACAAATGAAAACATTTTCAAAGTGTAATGTTTCTAAGGGCTAATTTCTTATACAGCATGTTAAATTCCATTGTACATAAAAGTTTGCTTGTCAAGGTGGCTGAATTGACTAAGGCACTGCGTTCGGATTGCAGATTTATCTGGAGGCGTGTTCCATCACACTACGTAGAGTATTTCTTGATTACTACTACTGTATTTCCCCAAATACTTACCTCCTATATTTAAAGATCTTGTATCCAAAAGGTCCAGCCAAGAGCCTGCACTCGCACTTACATTAGTTATTATCTGGATTTAAAATGACTGAAAGGGACTTAAAATGGGTTCTAGCTACATCTTACAGGTGCACAACTGAAACGTTATACAAAACGCACCAATTAGTTTGTAAGTGCCAGCTTTTAATACAGCCAAATGTACATCACTTTACATGTATCCTTATATGTCAGGGTGGCCGAGTGGTCTAAGGCGCTGCGTTAAGGTCGCAGTCTCCCCTGGAGGCGTGGGTTCAAATCCCACTTCTGACAACATTTCTTCATATCTTCTACTGTAAGTCCCTTGTCTTTTGACTCATCTATGTCATTCTATGGTATCCAACAGTTCCTGTAAAAGGCCTACTATTCAGTTAGGCTTGTTATCAGGTTCAAGCATGACTGAAAAAGACCAACTGGGTTGCACCTATAGATGAGAATGGGTACAAATGAAAACATTTTCAAAGTGTAATGTTTCTAAGGGCTAATTTCTTATACAGCATGTTAAATCCCATTGTACATAAAAGTTTGCTTGTCAAGGTGGCTGAATTGTCTAAGGCACTGCGTTCGGATTATAGATTTCTCTGGAGGCGTGTTCCATCACACTACGTAGAGTATTTCTTGATTACTACTTCTGTATTTCCCCAAATACTTACCTCCTATATTTAAAGATCTTGTATCCAAAAGGTCCAGCCAAGAGCCTGCACTCGCACTTACATTAGTTATTATCTGGATGTGAAATGACTGAAAGGGACTTAAAATGGGTTCTAGCTACATCTTACAGGTGCACAACTGAAACGTTATACAAAACGCACCAATTAGTTTGTAAGTGCCAGCTTTTAATACAGCCAAACATACATCACTTTACATGTATCCTTATATGTCAGGGTGGCCGAGTGGTCTAAGGCGCTGCGTTAAGGTCGCAGTCTCCCCTGGAGGCGTGGGTTCAAATCCCACTTCTGACAACATTTCTTCATATCTTCTACTGTAAGTCCCTTGTCTTTTGACTCATCTATGTCATTCTATGGTATCCAACAGTTCCTGTAAAAGGCCTACTATTCAGTTAGGCTTGTTATCAGGTTCAAGCATGACTGAAAAAGACCAACTGGGTTGCACCTATAGATGAGAATGGGTACAAATGAAAACATTTTCAAAGTGTAATGTTTCTAAGGGCTAATTTCTTATACAGCATGTTAAATCCCATTGTACATAAAAGTTTGCTTGTCAAGGTGGCTGAATTGTCTAAGGCACTGCGTTCGGATTATAGATTTCTCTGGAGGCGTGTTCCATCACACTACGTAGAGTATTTCTTGATTACTACTTCTGTATTTCCCCAAATACTTACCTCCTATATTTAAAGATCTTGTATCCAAAAGGTCCAGCCAAGAGCCTGCACTCGCACTTACATTAG